>OX578142.1:51385589-51600589 GCA_951213105.1 Amaurobius ferox
GTTTTTATTAATACTCAACTGTTTAGAATTACTTTTTAGAGTAACATGACAGAAACATTTAAGGCTGCTGATTACGAACTACAGCGATTTTGTTTAATGAATAATGTTTAATGAATAATTCCTTTTGTTTTTTATTAAATTATTTTAACCAGAAAAAATTATTTTTTTAAATATAGAGTAAAGTGATATTTTATTAATGGTGTTAACCTGCATTATAATTAAGTTTCTATCAATGCTAAACTGCTAATAATTATTTTTCAGTTATTAAGCATGAAAACATACTTTATTAAGTCTGTTGACACTAAAGACATTTTATATTGAACAATATTTAATTTTCTATTGTTATTTATTAAACTATAGCGACCAGAAAAATGTTTTTTTTTTCAATATAAAGTACAAAAGGTAATTGAACTCTATCCATTTTAATGCTGTTGACCTGTATTATTATTAAGTTTTATTAATACTAAAATGTTTTTACGTTATTAAAATAACGGGACAAAATACTTTAAGGCGGTTGATTAAAATTGCAAAGATTTTTTTTTTTTCATTTGGTCTTAAATGAATAATGTTTTCATTTTTATTTTCTGTTATTTATTAAATCATAACCACAGAAAATGTTTTTAAAATAAAGAGTAGGTGCTAAATGTAATTGAACTATATCCATTTTATTAAGGGCGCTGACCTGCACCATAATTAAGTTTTTATTAAAATATTTTTAATTAATTTCAGTTATTCTAGTAAAGTAATAAAATACCTTTGTAAGGCTCTTGACTAAGAACTGCAACAAGTTAACGAAATTGTAAGTAATACAGAAACCAGATTAGACTATTGCAAGAGGTAGGAGGCAGAATTTGAAGTTCCGCCACTGATTATAATAATTTTTTGTATTAATAATGTAAAATGTTTTCATTTTTTTTTTTACCGTTATTAAACTTTCGTGATAATAATCTTATGAAAGACAATTACTTTATTCATGCTGGTAATTATCGATTGCGAAATGGTTTATTTATTCAGTTAAGAAAAGTGACCGAAAAAACATATGTTTATGAAATATACAGTAGGTGGTAAATATTAATGTATTTATTTTATTGATATAGTTAGCCTTCTTTATAATAACACATTTTTATCAAAATGAAAATGATGTTTCATAGTTTCTAGTTATTAAATTTGTGTGACAAAAATCATATTAAATGCAATCAAGCATTTTATTCATGGTTTTAATTATTCTTTGCGAAATATTTTTTTTTTCATTCAGTAAAGAAGCGAGATCAAAGTATTTCATCCTTTTTTATGAATTATCGAGTAGGAATAGGAAGTGCCAGGCTTTCCATATGGGGGTGCTATGCATTGTGGGCTCACAATTAGGCGTGCTCATGTGAAGCATGTACAGTTTTAAAATAACAAAAAGTTAACTTTAATTCATTATATTTTGTCAACTGATTTCTGAATGCCATGGTCTTAATTCGTAAAGAATGCTAAAAAGAAAGAAATTTGAAAACTATGAAAACGCTAGCAAAGACGCCAATGGAATAGTAACAATGTTCTGCCAAACTCGATACGAAACTAATCGTCTTTGTATTTATTCTTCCACGATAGGCGAGAGTTTACGACAGATTTCTTTATTGAAGCCTTGCGCATGTGCAGTCATTTAGAACTGGGTACTCAAAAAATATCTGATCTCAGATTTACAAATCTGTAAAATTAAAATAAGATAACAGTTTAAAAAACTCTGATGTCGGCAGAACATGACTTTCCCTGCAGACTTATATACACGTTCTCTTTATTATAATTAAATTTATTTCACTTGTAATTCAATTTTCGTTCTCATTCGGTAACCGGACTTATTTTCAAAGGTGGCGTAGGGAAAATACGAAAAACTAAAATATCTCGAGAACGGCTAGTCCTAGTGTAATGGGGTTGGACTTTTTCTTTTCTTCTCTAAAAATTACGTATTAAACAAGCATTTAATGGATATATTTGAGCATACGTAGTTCTTTAGTTTAGATTTTGACGATTTTTGCGGGCCATTTTGCAAAAAAAGGCAGGTTATTTCTTCCCGAAGGATACCAAAATCTAATCAGCACCAGGGTGACCCACAAATGACTCATCTGCCGAATTTTGTGAAATTCGGTCTATTAGTTTTTCAGTTAGAGTGGATAAAAGCTTTTGCGGGCCATTTCGCAAAAATAGGCGGATTCTTTTATCTCGAATCGTACCCAAAACTAATCAGCACCAGACTCGCCCACAGGTGACTTACTTACCAAATTTTGTGAAATTCGGTCCATTAGTTTTTTAGTTAGAGTGGATACAAAATCTGCACAGACAGACAGACACACAGACAGACAGACAGATAGACACACAGGCACACACACAGACGTCAAGCTAAAAATGGTTTTTTCGTATTCTAGAGGTCTCGATCCGTTGAAAATGTAGATCCGTTGAAAACTCGATCCGGTGTAGATCCGTTGAAAACTCGAGTTGCGATTTTCGACATGATTCCAATACTTTCCCTATACATTACCATGTATTACAGGGAAAGTAAAAATCTGATGTGGGCAGCACATGACTTTCCCTGAAGACTTATATCCACGTTCTCTTTATTTTAATTAAATTTAATTCACTTATAATTAAAGTTTCCTTCTCATTTGGTAACTGGACTTATTTTCAAAGGAGGCGTAGAAAAAATAAGAAAAACTAAAGTATCTCGAGAACGGCTAGTCCTAGTGTAATGGGGTTGATCTTAATCTTTTCTTCGTTACAAATTACGTATAAAACAAGTACTTAATGGATATATTTGAGCATACGTAGTTCTTTATTTTAGATTTTGGCGATTTTTGAGGCCCATTTTGCAAAAAAATGCAGGTTATTTTTTTTCGAATCATACCAACATCTAATCAGCATCAGAGTGACCCACAAGTGACTTATCTACCGAATTTTGTAAAAATTGGTCTATTAGTTTTTTAGCTAGAGTGGATACAAGATTCTGCGGGCCATTTCGCAAAAAAAGGCGGGTTCTTTTATCCCAAATCGTATCCAAAACTAATCAGCACCAGATTCGCCCACAAGTGACTTACTTACCAAATTTTATGAAATTCGGTCCATTAGTTTTTTAGTTAGAGTGGATACAAAATCTGCACAGACAGACACACAGACAGACAGACAGACAGACAGACAGACGGACGGACAGACAGACAGACTGACAGACACACACACAGACGTCACGCTAAAAATAGTTTTTTCGTATTCTAGAGGTCTCGAAACGTGTAGATCCGTCGAAAACTCGAGTTGCGATTTTCGACATGATTCCAATACTTTCCCTATACATTACCATGTATTGCAGGGAAAGTAAAAAGAGAGAGAGAAACTGAAAGTTGTTGGAATAAGGGGCAGTTGTTAAGTAAATAAGAGTGTTGGGCAATTTGTAACAGCGATGTGTGGGGGTTGTCTATGCGAGTAAGTGCTAAAGTTAATCGAGCTGTATTTACTTTATTAATGCTGTTGACTTTCATTATAATAACAAGTAAATTTTATGGAAAAAAAAAATGATTTTAATTTAATTTTTAGTGTGACAAAAATCTTATGAAAGACGATCACTTTATTCATGGTATTACTTATCCATTGCGAAATAGTTGTTTGCAAAGAAACGTGACCGAACAAAATAATTGTTTATGAAATATAGAGTAGGTGATAAAGTTATTCAAAATGTATTTTTTTTATTAAAGTGGTTAGTCTTCATTATAAAAACACGTTTTTAGGAAAATAAAGTATGATTCTAATTATTAAATTAATATTATTTTAGTTATTAAATTAATGTAACAAAAAACGGTACTTTTATTCAACGTGGAAAAGAACATGATCGAACAGTTCATAAAATATAGAGGAGGCTGTAACGTTAATAGAGCTATATTTATTGTATTAATGATGTTGACCATCATTATATTAAAACGTTTTAATAGAAATGATAAATGATTTTGATTACAATTTCAGTTATTACATTGCTCTGGCAAAAATCTCATGACAAGTGATTACTTTATTCTTGGCTACTTATCCATTGCAAAATGCATTTTTACTTTTCCTACAATACATGGTAATTATAGGGAAAGTATTGGAACCGTGTCGAAAATCGCAACTCGAGTTTTCGACGGATCTTCGCGTTTTGGGCCTTTGGAATACGAAAAAACTATTTCTAGCGTGACGTCTGTGTGTGTGTGTGTGTGTGCAATGTATGGTGTATTCACTCTCACTTAAAAACTAATGTACCAAATGTACGTAAGTTTGATACGATTCTAAATAAAAGAACTTGATCTTTTTGCGAAATAGCTCGCAAAAATCGCATGTATCCACTTTAGCTAAAAAAACTAATTGACAAAATTTGGTAAATAAGTCACACGTGGTGCTGATTAGATTTTGATACGAATCGGAAGAAGTACCTTCCTTTTTTTTTTTTTTTTTTTTTTTTTACAAAATGACCCGCAAAATTAAATAACTACGTACGCTTAAATGCATTAATTAAATGTTTGTTTTATATGTAATGCTTGTTTTATATGTACGATAAAAAGAATAAGACCAACCCTATTGCTTTAGAACCCGCCTTTCCCGATACATTTTAGTCTTTCGGACTTTCGCGAAATTTCGGCGACGAATTTGGCGAATAATTTAAAACTTTTGGTACTTTTTTTCGCTAAATTCACGAAAATATCGCCAAATTGATAAAAATGACGCTAAATCAATGAAAATGACGCTTAATTGATAAAATTTCAATATCTTGTAAAAAACGTAAGAATCAACTATAAGAATAACCCATTTCTCCCTCAGTATCGCTTGGCAAAAATTTAGCGACGAATTTGGAAGCTTGTCGCCATCTTTGCGACTTTTTATGATGTTGCTAAATTTACGAAATGCCACAAAAGTGTCAAAAATCTCCCAAAACTGATAAAAAAAAACAGACGCCAAATGGGAGGTAATGCTTTGCAAATTTTGAATTCCATCATATGACGGGCATACCATATAGTATACATGAAAGGCTCATCTTTCAGTTTGTCTGTAACACTTGGGGATACATTTGGCGAATTTGGCAAATAATGCCCCCAGAGTATCGAAAATATCGTCAAATGACGCCAAAATGACTCCAAATCGATGAATTCATTATTAAAATATTTTAATTTAAGGACTGCATTGATATCAGTATTGATAATTGTTAATTTAGAGTTGCATGGAATATAATATTAGGCACTTTGAAATTATTTACACGTAGTCATCCGGAAAAGCGCCAAAGGTACAGCTCAAAGTTATAAACAGAGTATGGATCTTATACATCATATTTTTCATTATGAAAGAAGTAAATTAATTGCATTATATAAGGAAAGTCATGAGCTTACAACATCAGAATTTTAGTTATTAAATTAGTGTGCCAAAAATTTTATGAAAGGCAAGCACTTTATGCATGGTAATAATTATCCATTGTGAAAAAACTATTCCGTTTAAAAAAGGGACCAAATAAAATAAAACTGCTTATGAAGTACAGTAGGTGCTAAAGTTAATCAAACTCTATTTATTTTATTAATTTTGCTGGTCTTCATTATAATAAAAATGTATGAAATGGAAAATTATTTTAGTTACATTTTTAGTTATTAATTTAGTATGACCGAAAAAATGCATTATATGCATTTACTTTACTAACGCTGCGACTATTTATTGAAAGAAAAAATATTTTACCATTTTTGTTATTTATTAAAGTAGCATAAGAGAATAGAACAAAAATAAACAGAGTATGTGCTAAAGGTTGTTGAACTGTTTTTTATTTATTAGGTTGTTATACTGTATAGTACAATATTTTTTACACTGCAATTTCTTTAAATATTTTTATTTTTGCAATATTTTTATATTTGCAAGATTCTTTAAATATTTTTATTTTTGCAATATTTTATATTTGCAAGATTCTTTAAATATTTTTATTTGAAGTAGTGGTCAAAACTAATTGTTTACCAGGAATAATAGAGTAAGTGCAAAAGCAGGAATAAATAAAATGGAATTGTATATTTTAATACTGTGAAATTTTTGTAACGAAAACTTTTTTTAATAATGAACAAGCTTTTTTATGAACTGGTTCTTTTATTGATGGTAAAGGAAATATAGATATTATTCTTTAAATAAAGAGAAGTTATATATTCAACAGGCAATTAAACTACATTTTATGGCATTTGAAAGAAATCTTAAATTTCGATCATGTCAGTTTTAGCTAATTTGTAAAATGTACCCAGGATGCTAGTTTTGATCAAGGTTAAGTAGTTACACTGATCCAAGGTCAGATGATTCTTTCAAAAGTATGAGATTTTATGCATTTTTGGCATATCTCATAATAGCGAAGAACAAACACAATTAAAGAGAGATTTGTGTGTGTAATGAGAATTTATAACTTTAATATATGCACAATTTAAAAGTCCGTAAAAATGTCAAAAATGTTAGATTTATTGTTAAATATAAAATTACTACGCTAGTTACATTATAAGACAACTAATTAAAGGACTAAACTGATTACGCAGACAAAGATACCTTTATTCATCAAGATTTCTTCTTTTGTCCCCGATTTGGGGGCCATCAATTTTATTTCTTAAATCGAGAAAAATTATTTTGGGATAAAGTAATTGAATTTGATTGGGACGTATATTTCTTAAAACGACTGTATGTTTTAAAAACTCATGATGTGTAATCAGGGCGTGTTCAAATAGAGATAAGAGTGTATACGAATTTTGATTATTACACATAAAAATTAGCATACAATACATATAGCGATACAATACATATAACTATTCGGCAGTTTGGGACGGAAGAAACAATTATAATTATCAAAACTTTCCGAATGTAACAAAAATTATTTATCAACTAGCAGCATACCCGTTCTTAGTACGGAGTATAAAATATAAAGAAACTTATAATTCAGAATCATATGCAAATTATGTTAAAATATTAAATTTATTGCTCCTTAAGAGAAGTTTATGAATATCTGTTCTCATCATGCAAAATTATCGTCACGGGCAGATCTGAAGAATAAAACTTCCTGGCCCCTTTCGAAAGCAAATTTACAAAAAAAAAAAAAGGAATTGAATCAATATATGCAAAATGAAAGCATTAAAATTGTATAGGACCCGTACTACTTATATACTCGAATATTAGAAGATATAACCTGTATTAGTAGATTACATGTATAAATTGAAAATATCAATAAACCCGTAATTGATTCCAATATATGCCAGAATGAAAGCACTAAAATTATATGGGAATATATATATATATATATATATATATATATATATATATATATATATATATATATGTATACCCATACTACTTATATTGTCGCAGATTAGAAAATATGCCTGTATGTTAGTAGAAGATTACCCTTATTACAATATGAGTCTAAAAAATCTTTGCCGAAATAAAACAGATGACATTATAAATTGAAAATTTCAATTATCCCCGTAATCTTTATACCAGAAGGTCGTAATTGATTCTAATACATGACAATATATATCAAAATATATGCCTATATACCTGTACTACTTATATTCTCGTAGATTAGAAGATAACACTTGCATTTATAGAAGATTACTCGCACAACGTACAATATGTGAGCTTCAACAATTTTTGTCATAATAAAACAATGGTATAATAATTTGAAAATATCAATAATCCCCGAATCAATAATCCCCGAAAATATCAATAATAATAATGTGTAACCTGAAGACCGTAATCGATATTATCCAGTCAAAAATGCAATGTCAATTAAATTTATTTTATATACATATCTTTATTATTCAAATCGGAAAAGATTTAATTAAAATCGCATGCCACATAACACATTGGATTTACATCCATTGCTAAACGACATGATATCAGTTGCTTCAAATAAATTGATGGAAATCATATCGTCTGAATAATGCTATCTCCATGAAAGGTTTGGCGATATTTTCTTCAATTTAGCGATAACTTAAAAAATCGCCCAATTTATCGCCAAGTGGGACTGTAAAACTGATAGTCCCATTTTGCGACAAATTGACGAAACATCATCATAATATTATCCCCTAACAAAACACAATTAATTTTATTTATTAAGCGCAATTTTATCAATTTCATGACATTTTTATAGATTCACAAACATTTTTATCAATTTTGTGATATTTTAAAAATTTGATAAATGTGTTAGTAAGTAGGATGGATAGACTGACCCACAAATGCTACCGAAACATCAATCACTTCAGTACTGTCTTCTAAAAAAACGAATTTAATTTCATTGATTTGCGTCGTTTTTAGCAATTTGGCGATATTTCCGTCAATTTGGCAAAGTTTAAGAAAAGTTGCCAAGTTAGCTATATTCCGCCAAATTCGTAGCTCTGAAATTGCAGATCTGAAGAATAAAACATCCTGATCCCGTTTGTATATACTAAATTCAAACACTAAAATTGTATTAGAAGATATACCCTTTCTACTCTTTTTCTGTTTCAACAATCGGATAAATGAATTTATTGGTAAACACAATATGAGTTTATAAGCTAAACACAATATAAAAGCTTAAAAACTCGTTGTCAAATGAAAGTGATGTACGCAGTCCGTAATTAATATAATTAAAAGAAAAATCAAACCGTTCATTTACAAAATATATTTTTACATCTATTTATTTATTTTTCAAATAGAAAAAATAATAACAAATATTAAGAAACACATTTAATTTAATTGCGTTGCTGAGCAACAAAATATAATAAAGAATCTTCCTCATAAACTGCGAAATTAAATAACCATTTTGATCTCTTCCCCATAAAATGCAAAAATAATAACTATTTTGATTTCTTTATACTTTCCATTGTTTAGTACATGCTTGACCATGGAGTTAGATTTTCCATTTAAATTCATGTTTCAAACAATTCATGCTTTCAGATAGTGACTAATTAATGCAAAAATCCTGCACTAAGCACAGAAATGAAGTTTTAATTCACGTTGACTTTTTAAACAAACGATTTTCATCCTTTCCGTTTGGATAAACCACGGAGTTAGAGAGTAGATCTCCCAGGATAAAGTTCCGTTTTTGATTAATATCGCGACAACCCCTGGTATTAGAAACTCGAAACTTAGGCAAAATTTATGGGGGGCTATTTTAAGGCTACTCACGAAATTTCATTAAATTCGATTCAGCCGTTCTCTCGTGATGATGAGACAAACGAAATATTCGTTTTTTACTAATATCTCGAGAACCACTGGTTGTGGAAACTCCAAACATAGACAAAATTTTAAGTGGGGCTATTTCTAGGCTACCCACAAAATTTCATCAAGTTCGGTTCAGCCGTTCTCCCGTGATGATGGGACAAACAGACAGACAGATAGACAGACAGACAGACAGACAGACAGACAGACAGATTTTCAATTTTATTTATATAGATTCTCGAAGACGCGAGCCGCGGACAAACCTTCTGACGTCACATTCTGTGCTCGCCAAAATGGATCGTTTTCCAGCAACAGCCAGAAAGGCGATCTTTGACTGCTAATAAAACTTGAAATACAGCTCGGAGAATAAAAATTTTATACTTTTGTCCGTTTTGCAACACTTCGAATCGAATAAAAAAATATAAAAAATAGGTCGAAATTGTCCATTCTAACCACCCTGTACTCATGTCCAAAAGTTACTCATGTTACACTCATGTCCAAAAGTTAAGCATAATTGCTATTTATATGAATATTTCAGGAAATCGACATCGGAATGGAAGGAAATGCGGTACGCGGGTGTAATAGTTTTACAGAAGAAGAAAACAATGCAAAACAAAGATAATAACGACTTTTATTATCCAAAGAAAAGGCTTGAAAGAAACAGGGTCAGAATACCAGTGTCAACCTCAATGAAACAGAATGACTAAAACAATATGATGCTGCAGTTTATACGGTGTGTGGGAACTTCGGGTAGCCATCATGCTACACAAAGATTTCCCATACTTTCAATGAGGGTTTTCGATGAGTTGTGTGTTCAAAGAGTTCCAAGCCTCACGGAGAGCAGTTTTCAATCCCAGAACGGAGCTTGGTGGGTAGCGGAGGGTTGCAAGATGTCTCCCGAGCATATCCCACACATGCTCTATTGGAAAAAGATCAGGAGAGTTGGCAGGCCACTGCATGTGCTGGATATCTTCAATTTGAAGGAAATCCTCGATCAAGGCCGCACGGTGAAAAGGCGCGTTATCAACCATGAATATGAAATCAGGACCAACAGCACCTCGAAATAATCAAACGGTAGGCTCATGGACTTCGTCTCTGTATCTTTGATCGGTAACCGACCCCGTGTCAATGATGTGGAGGTCTGTACGGTCGTCCATCATGATGCCTGCCCGTTGGCCTCATGATGCCTGCCCCAGGAAGTCAGCGCGCGGGAATTGCACTCGGAAGGCCCAGGTTAGATTCCCGCCACTGCCTAAACTGCCGCCGTGTTCAGGCGGAGTACGATCGCGCTAAACATGTGGGTCCGTAAGTCCTTCTGAGAGGTTGGTGGTAGGGGAAGGAGTGTACGGTCCCTGTTGATGTCTCCCCCACTGGGTTCCGGTCTAAATTGGGTGGCACTTCCTGGCCGACCAAACAGCTACCTTACACCTTTCTGGTAGGTCGCGCCAGCGAGTTTGCCACGGTCCGAATTTGTCACGGTCAGAATTTTCAAGGGTAGCGAACAGGCTGGTCGCCAAAGGCGGATAGTCAATAATAATAATGCTTAAACTTGAAGACCGTAATTGATATAATCCAGTCAAAAACGCAATATCGGCGAAATTTATTTTAGATATATATCTTTATTATTTAAATTAGAAAAGATTTAATGAAAACCGTTTGAGGCATAAATACATTGGATTTAAATCCGTTGCTAAGCGACATGATATAATTTTGTTCAAATAAATAGGCGGATAAAATATCGTCTGTATAATGCTATCTCTATAGAATGTTTAATTGTTCGTTTTTATTTAATATCTAAACAACCTCTGGTCTTAGAAACTCGAAACATAGACTAAATTTTAAGTGGGGCTATTCCAAGGATACCAACAAAATTTCATTAAATTCGGTTCAGCCGTTCTCCCGTCATGATGAGATAAAAATACATGTAGACAGACAGAAAGACTGACATATTTTAAAATTTTTTTATATAGATTGACGTAAAACTATGTCTTTCCCCACGTTGGGTTAACTGTAGCATCGTGAGCATGGATGCAACAAAAGTATGCCACGATTTAAACGTTTATATCTTTAAAATAATTAATCGTTGAGTAATAGATAATACATAATTAGATAGTTTACAGAGCCCCATTTATAACAAAATAGGTTTCAACCCTTCACCTCTTAACCCTTCGACACAGTAGCGTTAGATGTTAAACCTAAATTTCGAATGATTTTGTGAAACAACAGAGATACTTTTTATACAGTGGATCCCGCTTATAGCGAGCTCAGATGTAACGAAGTATCGTTTATAACGGATTTTTATCTGTTACATTGGATTTTCCACATTTTCAGAATGCTAAGAGTAAAGCTTATAGCGAACTATTTAATGACACTTGTACATCATATATTGTGAAGATTTTAATGTGGAGAAATAAATGAAAAATCCATTGCATGAAACTTCTGGGAAAACAAAACTCCCAGAACGACAATTAGTTTGGTAACAGCGATTTATCCCCAGATACGATGAGATAGCCTAAGCACACGAAAATTGCCAGCAAATTTTCAGTTGATGCCTGCAGTGATTTATAACCGCAAATAAAGAAAAACTGCTGAAAACATGTTGGAATTTTAGGAGAATTTCTACAATCATCCTTTATTTCCGATATTATGGAAATATTTCAGTGTGGAACATTCTTGGAGAAAAAGGAGTTTTTTCAAGAGATCATACTTTTGACGATTGTGTTGCCACTGGTGGTGATTTTGAAACAGAAGCACCACATACCGATAATGACATTATAGCTACAGTTGCTGATAAAGCGTTTGGCGAATTCGAAGATGAAGAAATTGAAATTGATTTAAAAAGGGTTAGGATAAATCCAAATGTTCTGTGCAAAGGCTTCAAAATTAGAATGGCTATTTCGAAACCTACAACGTTAACTGCAGACAATTTAGATGCGTTTAAAAAGTTCTATGCAAATGTATTGCACAGTCATCAAAAGTAAAATTCAAAACAAGAAAGATCAATCATGCATGAACCATTGATTATGAAACACTTTCCAACTGCAATGTAATTTTATTTAAATATATCTAAAATCCGATACATTTAGCGCTGATATTTTTAAAATTATCACAATACTACAATAATTTATTATGTTTGAAAACGTCATCGAAAATAAATGAACTTTATTCAAATGACATCATTGACATATAAATCATATAACTCACTATATAAAAGCAGTGAATATTTCATTCATAAATATTTTTCCATTCCTGTCATTCAGCGGAGATATTTTTAAAATTATCACAATATTACTATAATGTATTTTACTTAAAAACTTAAAACCATGGGGGTAAAAGAACTTTCTAACTCCATGCTTAAAACTTCATCGAAAAAGGCAAATATAAATAATCGTCTGCTTCTCAATGTAAAATCAATGAATGTATAATCTTATCAGCTATATTGCAAACTCCAGAGCTAAATAATTTTGCTTTAAAAAATTCAGCAATTCTTATACAACTCATCTTACAGCTTGATTTGTTTACACTCTCTATACGTGAAAATTAGACTTAGGTTGCAGAAATAGTTAAAGTTTGATGATCATTTAAACTCAAAAATTTTTTAATTGCGTTGGCGTCGTATATATATATGCACAGAAAAAAAAATAAAGCAGTTTTAGGACGGATGCAACACTAAATATAAATTAAAAAGAACTTTAAAAATCACGATTTTGACACAAGATGGATGTCATATTTTATTTTGAAGTGGGTTACGCGATCTCTTCGTATAATATGGGTGTTGTTGAAACCCAGACCGTCCGACCTACCAGAAAGGTGTAAGGTAACAGTTTGGACGGTCGGGAAGTGCCACCCAATTTAGACCGGAACCCAGTGGGGGAGGCATCCACAGGGACCGTACCCTCCTTCCCCTACCACCAACCTCTCGGAAGGACTTTCGGACCCACATGTTTAACGTGATCGTACTCCGCATATAATATGGGTGTAATTATTATTTTAATTTTTATTTAAAAAACTACCCAACATATTTGCTGAATTTTTTTTTTATATATATTATGGGATAATTTGAATATTTCTAAAAAAATTCGAAGCAATTTGTGAATTTTAAATTCGCTTAAACAACGTTTGAAAAATTAGGTCCCATAGGGTGCAATATATTTCATTTTTTCAACACGGGTTCAATCCAAAACTAATTGGGTGATATTATTCATTTACATCCCCATATGTCCCACAGACCGTCTCAACAACATACTAAAATTTCATTTTGATTAAGTCATTTTTACGGCAGTTACCGTGCTAACGGACAGACAGACAGACAGAATGAATGAACAAAGTCATAAACATTTTTCAACTATATTGTAAAGTGTTAAAAAGGAAATATCCGACTGCAGTTACACAATTTATATCATGGAAAAAGACGGAAGATATCATTTGGTATATGGATTAATGTCGTCTACAAATATCAATATTTAAAATTTGCTTAAAAGACCGTTTTTAAAGTTATTTTGGCACTAATTCTGTATCTTTATATATTAAATTAACATCAGACACCGCACAAAACTTATTGATGTTTAAAAGCAACGACTGGGGTGTAACAACCCAGTTGTTATCGCACGGGGATTGCACTCGGGCGACACGAGTTCGATTCCCGGTTCTGCCCGAATAGTCCCCGGGTTCACGCGGAATACGGACATGCTAAAGATGTGGATCCATAAGCCCTTCCGAGAAGTTGGTTGTAGGGGAAGGATGGTACGTCCCTGTGGATACCTGACCCACTAGGTTGCGATCTAAATTGGGTGTCATTCAGGTTTTTAGTTTTTCTCTTTCGTTCAAAAAGTTACAGAATTTTTTCAGCGTAAATAAAAAGCAATACATTTTTAGCTTAGTATAATGATTTATTTTACAATAGGCAGTCAGATAATTCATTTTTATTGCTCATCTCATACCTAAATTTTCTATCCGTGACTGCGATTTTTCTATTCCTTCCGACTTCGCTAAATGCCGGCTTCACTTTCACTATATATATATATATATATATATATATATATATATATATATATATATATATATATATATATATAAAAGATAAAATTAAAAATAAAATAAAAAAAGTTATGCAATTTAAAACATGATCATGTCATACCCTGGTTCAAAAACAATACGGAGGAAAATTAAGTAAAGATGATATGAAAGGAAATATCAGACAAAAGGAAAACAATGCTACCATAAAAGACAAAACGATCCTAATTTTAAATATCAATAATACACATGAACTTATCAACATTCTGGAGCGATGCATACAAATCAAGTTCAAACAACAAAGAATTATCAAAATCTGGAGGCTCAAAATATTAAAATGACAAAATAAGAGAAAAGATACTATCCGAAAATATGAAATTGGATAGAAGCTCTGTGGATCCAGCTTATCAAAGATCTTTGCATCCACAGAGGTTCCAAATGTGTTTCTCTCAACGATACATGCACATGGCCGAAATAACGTCAAAAGATCCATATATATATATATATATATTAAGGTATATTAGTGCCACCTTATTGAAAAATAAAACAAACATGTTGCTATTTCAATTTCTGATTTTAAAATTTGATGTCGCGACTGTTAGTTTAAACTATATAGAGAGCTTTAATAAATTAGGATTTATAATTAAACTACTTAACTGAACTCTATAATCACACAGATTTCTTTCATTCAACGGATAAATTTCAAGATGTATTAAATTAAATAATGCTCATAATTTAATTCAAATATATCCAGTTATCGAAATTCCATATCTACTTCTTTGGTTTCTCCTCGTTACATAAAATTGTCTCCAAAAAACGCTTTTCAAAAATTCAAAAAAAATGATTTCTGATATTTTCGAAAGAAAAAAAACAGAATGAATCCATATTTTCTACCGATACATTTAGTCGTTGAAAATGCCGCTTACCCAAGCAAATATTGAAGTTTTAGCTTTGATTGCCCACTTCGATTCATCCATCTCGTCAAATGTAGCGAGGTCGCTCTTTTAATCTTTACTTAAAGTGCTGGCGTAGTTTTAACATCGGGTGAGCTGCGTTTTAACCAGTTGCTGCTCAGTGCCATTCTTTTAATGCGTATATTACGCGGGGTTACTTAAAGTTTGGGAAATAAACTTGCTCCATTATATTTATACAAGAACATACTTACTACATAATATATTACTTAACATGTAAAGAGCCTTGCTGCTCCAACCGGGAATTGAACTCTGGATCTTCGAACTGGCCAGCCGACGCTCTACCGCTGAGCTGCTGGGAAGAAATTGCAAGCTCTTATCGCTGAAGTGGACTCTGCATTCTCCACCCTCTAGTGTCAGATTGGCGGGCAACTGACAATCTGATTGACCACCTCCTTCTATTATTACCTCAGGTTAGTCGCCTGCTATTACTACTTTTACCCAGGTTATTATCCTGCGTGGTCGTTATCCTCTGAATTTAAAATCGGCGCTCAATCTGCCAGACTCCATTGAATCTGTACTAATCGTACTAGGGTTACTTTCAGACCTCCGAAATCTTTTCACTAATCTACAGGGTCGATTTCTTTGGACGCCATTATAAAGACCCTTGCTTCCCTAACCGGGAATCGAATCCCGGATCTCCCAACTGGCTCTACCGTTGAACTACTGGGGCGAAATTGCAAGCGCTTATCGTTGATGTAGACTCTGCAAACACAAATTATTATTTTATATATAAAAGGTATTAAAATAATTGGGAAATAAGGAATTAATCAGCAACGTATTTAAGCATAAATAAAATAACATGCAACTGTTTCGAGAATACGCTGGATCCCCTTCGTCCGTCTGCAAGAGGACCAAATAAACCAGAAGTCAAAATGTCTTCATTCAAAATGTCAAAATTCGAATGGGGGTGTTCGGACACGAGGACGCGATCCGTCCCATATGTATTTATTTACTCATATGTATATCCCCATATGTATTTATTATTTATTTACTAGCAGTATACCCGTTCTTCGTATGGAGTATATAATATAATGAAACTTAATATTCAGGATCATGAGCAAATTCCTAAAGTATAATAAATTACATTATTAATCAAAGCATTCTATCAAAATGTTTAATTTAATGTTCCTAAAAGGAAGTTTAAGAATATTTCTTCTCGCTATATAAAATTATCTTTACGGACAGATTTGACGAATAAAACATCCTGGTCCCGTTTGTAAACAAATTTACGAAAAACATGAACTTCAACCAATATATGCAAAATAAAAGCGATAAAATTTTATGGGACCCGTACTACTTATATTCGCGACTATTGGAAGGTATTTCTGTGTATTAAAAGAAGATTACACATACATACTACAACATATGAGTTTCTAAAATTTTTGCCAAAATAAAACGGATGACGTAATAAATTGGAAATAATAATAATTCCGTAATCTTTAAACCTAAATGCCGTAATTGATTCCAATATATGCCAATATATGTCAACATATGTGCCAATATACCTGTACTACTTATATTCTCGTAGATTAGAAGGTACACCCGTGCATTTGTAGATTTCTATTGGCCAAACTAAACGTGCTTTAAAATACAATAAGGAACATGAAAACTATGTCAAAAAATAAAAATTTAATAAATCTTCAATTGCTCATCATAGCTATAATTTTGACCATCGTTTTGAGTTTTCTTCAGCAAGGATTATTCAAAAATGCACGTTGATATATGATCTTGACTTATTTTAAGCCTTTCATGTCCAGAAAAATTCTAGTAATTTAGTTGTTGACTTGTCCAGTACTCATCAGTCTGGTGGATTGCCCTGCAATTTCTTCCTTTTTCTTTATATTCGTTCCATTTCTTAGTTTTTGGGGCTCTGATTTGTAATTTTGACTTCTCTTCGTTCTGTTGGGTCTAGTGTCTTTTTATTCAGACCTGACTAACTTTCTTGGGGTATTTCTGCTGTGATTTGGTGCACGCCAGTCTTGTGTGTTACTTTTCGTTCGGATTGTTTTTCATTCTGCTTTGACTCTCTTCATGAGCTCTCTTAGGTAGATTCTTAATTAAGAACGTGCCTATAAAAACCTCTCTGTTTCTTCTGTTTGTACCTATTTCGCCTCTTTGACTTCAGTTTTGTTGGTTCTCTTGCACTGACGAAGGGGATCTAGTGTATCCTCGAAACAGATGTATACTGCATTATTGTTTTATATACAGGATGTCCTGAAAACACTAACTTCGGCTTTTATTCCTTAAATATTGATCTTAGACATATATAATAAATTAAAAGTTGCGTAAAAGCAGAATTTTATGAAATCGATCAAAATTTTCAAGGGAATTAAATTTTAAGAAATAGAAAATTTAAATTTTTATACGACCCCCGTACAAAAAAATTTCCAATCAGTAAAATGTGCCCCCATACACTAATAAAGTGATGTACACAATTTCAGCATTTTATCATAAAAAGTCCCAGAGATATGAAAAGATAAAAATACTGAAATACTGACTTAAACCACTTTCGATGCATCGCCATGGGTTCTCAGAGGGGAAAATCATGTCGGCAGATCGCGTTTCAGGGGTCATACACAAATTACGAAAGAAAATATTGATTACATAAATAAATAATAATTTTGCTATTTATTGGTACAAAAGTATCTACACTGTGTAGAAATAATAACTTTACACAAAGATTACAAAGCTTGTTCAAAATGTTTTTCATCCATGACATACAGAGCTGCATTCGCCTGATTAAAGATAAGAGGCAGATATTATTTACCTATGATGCATTTCTGCGTTGCGTTATTTGCACTCTTGCTGTAAATATTTACACTTTAATTTGTAATTAATCCCTCACCAAATTTGTTTAAACATATCTCTGGGACTTTTTATGATAAAATGCTGATATTTTATGCATCACCTTATTAGTGTATGGGTCACATTTTACTCATTGGAAAGGTTTTTGTGCGGGGCCGTATAAAAATTAAAATTTTGTATTTCTTCAAATTTAATCCCTTGAAAATTTTTATCAATTTCATAAAATTCTGTACCTGTTTTACGCAACTTTGTAATTTATTATATATGTCTAAGATCAATATTTAAGGAATAAAAGCCGAAGTCGATGCTTTTGGGATACCCTATATACTTAAATACATTGCTCAAGTTTACCTTATCCTTTGCACAAAATGTTTTTTTCTTATCAAATGGTAAATTTTTTGTTTTAAAATATTGCTCATCATTGCGGAGAGTTTGCCAGATGGAAAGTAAGAACTAATGGGACAAAGGACTAAAGAGTAATGACTAATTCACCAGATGTGACCATAAAGTCAAAAGAGGAATATAAGAGGAAACATAGAGGACTTTTTAACGATGGCAGCACATTACATTCTAGAATCAAACATGAGAAAAAAAAAAGAAATTTTCCATGCTGCCCTCTGTTTTTGATGTAAAATGAAAACAAAAAGGTCATGAAAAGCTAAATATAGTTGGTATTATCAAATTAATGGATATCTTTTTTAATATTTTAAATCAAAAATAATGAATTTTTAGAAATTAGAACATTATGTTCTTGAGATATTGGAAGTTTTACTTTACCCAGTGGGAACGAGATATCTCTAAAGAGAATCAATCGGTTTCTATAAAATCCGTTATGTTTATTTTAATCTTTATCGACAATACGCTTATTGCCTTTGAGCTGGGTCGAGGTATAAGAGATTTTCGATTTTTTTTGTTTGTTGCTCGAGAATATCGTAATTTTATCCTTTGTTAAAAAAGTAAGGTGTTGGGCAAGTTCTATTTTTCCTTCTAATCTATATATTAGTTGTGTTTTTAACTTTCCTTGTACTTTACCCCCCCTCTAGTGACCTATGAGGCTAAATATTTGTACACTTATAGTATCCACCACGGGATAGTGCTTAACGGAGTAGGATTTTCGATTCCAGCCCGAGCGAAAAAATGGCTTTTCATACAATTTAGATGCTTTCCCCTCACAAGAGGCTTAGAATGTTCTTTGCACATTTATAGAGTAATTTTTGGGAGGCCTCCGGGTGGCGAATAAATTGGTTAATTGGAAAAAACATTTAGTACTTCCAGAGGGCCCCTTCTCCTCTACTAACATGGTGGACTGAATCTTCGTGCACTTATAACTGAATCCATGCTGAATCTTTTGCTAGGTATAAAGTGTTTTTGATTGCCTCCCTCCAGAGAGTGGGAAAAATGGGGGGGGGGGGGGTTAAAGAGATTTTCCAGTTCATCGATGGAGTCCCTCAGTACTTAGAATGCTGAATCTTTGCACAACTGAGGTATCAGCCAAAGGACATATAACGGAATTGGATTTTCAATTTAAACACCAGGAGATGGACAAACTAGAGGGGGGCGGAAAGTCTTTACAGACACTTCAGAAGCTCCCTTGTACCCTAAAAAGTTGCAACTTTGGCCACGCATAGTATCGACCACAGGGCAGAACTTAACTGAATCAATTTTCGATTAAGACAACTATTTTTCGATGCTAAGCCAATTTTCATTTAAGATGACTATTTTTCGATGCTAAGCCAATTTTTATTTAAGCCGACTATTTTTCGACCCTAAGCTAATTTTCATTTAGGACGACTATTTTTCGACGCAAAGCAAATTTACATTTAAGATGGCTATTTATCGACGCTGCGCGCCATGCATTATGAAACAGAATAAAATTTATTAAATAAATGTTGCAACTGAATTTTTTAACAGCGTTAGTTTCCCTGTCTTTGACAGACTAGTTTGACATTAAAAGGCATGCGATTTATCAAGTAAAATTCGCATCAAACTGAGCACCACAACTTCAAAATTACCATGCGTGTGGTTTATTAAAATATTTTATGATTTTAATTTAAAAACCTCTTCACATTTAATATTCTCGTTGGAAGCAAAATGCTTCTCGTTATTTGCATCATTATCAGAATAAATTATGAGATAGTAGGTTGCACTTCAAGAGCTTTAGTGCAGAAAATTAAACAGCCTAGCATCACAAAGTCTTTACAAAATCGATTATTTTCGATAGCAATATCGATCAAGAAGTTTTGGGTGTATCTACTTGAAACTTATCAGAAAGCGCCTGCGTCTTATTGAACTTCATTAAAGTGTTCTCTAGTTAATTTTAGTGTATTTTCAGTACATGCATAGCATAAAGTATAAGGAAAATATTATTAGGGGGTCGAAAATTCGGATTCAAGATTTTGACGGAAGAGGACGCTTCAAGCATCCCTGAACTCGAAGCAAACGTTTTTTTAAATTGTCTGTGTGTATGTGTGCGCTTGTGTGTGTCTATGAATGCGATATTTCACGAACAAATGGATTCTTTGAACGTAATTTGGTACGATTGTTACAATCAGTAAATACTGAAACCCTATTCGTTTTAAACACAATCGAATATTCAAAAGACTCCCCTATTTTTGAGTGATTTATTCTATTACATCTATTTCTCAAGGTTGGTTATAGATAGAGCTTAGATGATATCTGATATGGATTCAGCTTCATAGTCTGGAGGTAAAAGAATGGTTCACTAAGAATTTTTATTTCCAGTTTCTTTTCCACTTCCAGGTCACACATTTTCTTTGAAGCATTTATTTCTCAGGATTGGTTATAGATAGGACTTAATTAACGACTAATACAGATTTAGCATTATATTTTGGAGGATGCAAATGGACTCCATAAAGACTTTCA
Source organism: Amaurobius ferox (assembly GCA_951213105.1). NCBI lineage: Eukaryota > Metazoa > Arthropoda > Arachnida > Araneae > Amaurobiidae > Amaurobius > Amaurobius ferox. The sequence goes on from OX578142.1 coordinate 51,406,460, forward strand.
GTTCTGGAGATGTCACTTCCGATGCAAATATGTGCATGTTCCTTGTAACACGTATTTCTCGAAATTTGCTGTTGATATAGCTAGATGATGGTTGATATAGATTCATCATCATATTCCGAGAAGAAAGGGGGAAGTTGCAGAGTCCACTTAGACGATAAGAGCTTGCAATTTTGTCCCAGTAGCTCAATGGTAGAGAGTCGGCTATCCAATTCGGAGATCTATAGGGTTCGATTCCCGGTTGGAGCAGCAAGGTTCTTTACAATGGCGCCCGAACAAATCAGCCCTGTAGTTTAGTGCAAAGATGTCGGAGGTCTGAAAGTAACCCTAGTACGATTAGTACAGATTCAATGGAGTCAGGAAGATTGGGCGCCGATTTCAAATTCAGAGGATAACGACCACGCAGGATAATAACCTGGGTAAAAGTAGTAATAGCAGGAGAATAACATTAAAAATAGCAGGAGGTGGTCAGTCAGAGTGTCAGTTGCTCGCCAATGTGACATTAGAGGGTGGAGAATGCAGACTTCACTTTAACTATAAGAGCTTGTAATATCGTCCCAGTAGCTCAACGGTAGAGCATCGTCTGGGCAGTTCGGAGATCTAGGGTTCGATTTCCGGATGAGGCAGCAAGGTTGTTTACAAAGTTCATGAAGAATTTGCAATTCCGGTTCTTTCTTCACATCTGGTTCAAATGTCTTTTGACACTTCTATTTCTCAAGATTGGCTACTGATAAAGTTTAGATGATGATTGATATAAATTCAGCATTGAATTCTAGATGAGGTAGGGGAATATGAAACGATTTACCTTTCCGATTATTTTCAATACCGGTTCAACAATTTCCTTAAGTCATCTATTTCTTAGGATTGGCTGTATTGGAGTTTAAATTATGGCTTATATGGATTTAATATCGAATTCTAAAGGGGGTTAGTATTTCATTAAAGATTTTTAGTTCTTGAGATGTCATTTCTGATTTTTCTGGTTCTATACGAAATAAGTATGCAAAAGAAAAAAAAATATCAATTCTGTCTACAATGAAGCGTACATATTATTTGCCACTATATGAAATCACCTTCATGCATTTTTTGATATATCTGCATCTTTATACAGTTTGCAAGGTATGTCTTCTTTTATTCTATTTTTCTGTGTACCTCCAAAATGCATTGAGTAAAAAACCCTTTGTAGTTCAAGGTTGTCAATTATCAAATGAATCTGCGTTGATAACAGTGCTTTGTCTGCTGAATAGTAATGTAAACTTCTACGGTGTGTATTCAAGTTCGTTGTTATAGATACACTACTCCTGTTCCACTAAATTTCTTCTTCTAATTGATATGCGGTTAAACCTGCAATTTTTACTTTCATATCACGTTCTTATACCTAGATAGCCATACATTCCCTTTTAAAGTTATGATATAGCTGTTTGATAAATACTCCGTTTTTCTAAAAAGTTTTATCAAGTATTATATGACGTAGTATGCTGCTTATTTTGCTCATACGGGACCAATGGTGATCCGGGTGAAAGAAACTTCGAATAATCCTGAAAATATAATAAATCAATATCCATAAGATCAATTTCATATCATCTTATTTGCAGAAAGTGCTTTCTATTAATGTGAGGAAAATGTTATATATATATATATATATATATATATATATATATATATATATATATATATATATATATATATGTATACATATATATATACAATGTCTACATATATAAAGTAGACACTGTTTAGAAAGATAGAGGGTGACAGGGGCAACAACCTAAAAAAATTCTAACCATCTCTATCTGATGGTATTCTTTAATAATTTCACTATGAAAAGTTTTCAACATTTTAACGCTACGTTTAAAACAGCTGGGAAATCACGCGCTTTTCCTTCTTTAGACAAAATTTTCATACATTAATACAGCAGATAATATTAGCTAATTGTATTATATCTTCACATTTGCAAAGTACTGCTTTTTTTTAAAAAGTATTTATCCTTAATTTTTTGACCAGTGTATGTCGTAGAAAGAAAAGAGAACAAAATAATTTATCATTAACAGCCATAATAAATAGCAATAATATTTTTGTTATAACAATGAAACGATTCCCCGATAAGTTTTTACTTCAGTTACAAATTAATTTGTAATAAAGAAAAAAAAATCCACAAATCCTTATTAAAGAGATTCATTGTAATATATCATTTTAAATACTACAGATGTATTTTCTTTTTATGTCAAAAAATACATATATATTTTCAAGTGTACTTCAAGTTTCTATTCATTTTGAGCGAATTTATATACAAGAATTGCGTCAAAATTCAATGGTTAGTTGACCGTTGAATTTTGACACCTCAAAGTATAAACACGAATCTCACTCTCCTCATTACAATATGTTTAATTTAGTAATAACTTGTTGAAAAACCCATCGCAGAGCAGTTGCTGTTATTTTTTATTTCTACAGAGATTACATTAAATTTAATATTTTTATTTGAAATTTTCGAATCTAAAATAAACAATGGTGTTAAGTGGCGCTATATGTTGGTGAAATCATTTGTTTATAGTTTTAGTAACCCAATTAATTCCATTTGATTATTATTAATACATTTTTAGCTAATATGCAAAAAAGGGACAAAAATGACATTTCTATAAAGAGAGTAACCAAGGCAAGAGTTTTTAAACGTTGATACAAATGGCTAAACACATCTGAAATACTTACATTTAAACAAATTTCCCGCCAAAAGAATCTTATCTTGGACAAAACGAGAATCAATCTATCACTAAAGCATATCATTATTCAAATATTCTTCTATATAATTTAAGAAAATCAATTTCAGAAACTCTTGCAACTCCAACTTCATCTTGTCTAGTCCAGTCTGTTAAATATATTATTGAGGAAACGCATTTTACATAAACTTTAGTTTGACATTTGATCTTCAAACGAAAGTTTGCGTTACAAACGATTTATAAATTAAATATTTCTACTTTAACAACTTCAAAGTGATATGTTTTGATGCATTTGTGTTACGTAATTCATGGGAGAATTCTAATGCGAGGAAGTTCAAAAATCGATATTTTCAATAAGAATTAGGCAAATGGAGTAATTAAATAATTACATTATTTGAATAAATAGAAGGAATTTCTTGATGTAATATCCCCAGTTTCTAATATTTTATTGCATATTTTAATTTACGGCTTCAGTGAGGAAAAACGGATGACTAATACGTATTCTATTGCTGCTTCGAAATGGACTAGGAAATAAAAGTAGTGTTTCTTTTAAGTTCAATTATATTATAATGATTACATGGTACAAAATTTGTTAAAAATGTGACAAATATTTTCCGATGTTAAATTATATATGAAACAAGAAAAATCAATCATGCATAAGCATTGATTATGAAACACTTTCCAACTGAAATGCAATTTCATTTAAAAATCTCTAAAATGTGATACATTCAGTGGTGATATCTTTTACATTATCACAGTACTACAGTAATTTATTATACACTTAAATATTTAAAACTGTATCTAAATATAAATCATCTGATTCTCTATGCAAAATCAATGAATATTTCATTCATATAACTTGTATTCCAGACTCCAGAGCTAAATAATTTTGTGTGAAAAAAATTCAGCAATTCTTATGTAACTCACCTTACAATCGCTTGAGATATTTGCAATTTGCTTAAGTTAAAATTAGGTTTCGTTGAAGAAATAATAAAAGTTTAGGGATTATTTAAAATCACAACTATTGTAATTGCGTGGACACGGAATTTAGATACACAGATAATACACAGATACACAGATAATATATATGTGTACGTGCGTATGTATTCAAAGTATTGGAATCGTGCCGAAGATCGGAACTCGAATTTTCGAAGGACCTACACGTTTTGGGACTTCTAGAACATGAAAAAACTATTTTTAGGAAGACATCTGTGTGTGTAAGGGTGTATCTGTGTGTCTGTGAGGATATTGCATCCACTCTAACTGAAAAACTAATGGACTGAATATAATAAAACTTGGTAGGTAAGTTTTTTGAGGAAAACTCTGATGTTCATTTGATTATAGTACAATTCGTAATAAAAGAATATGCTTTCCTTTCGAAATGGGCGGCATAAATTGCCTTTATCCACTCTAGCTAAAAACTAATGGACCAAATTTAACACTATTTGGTGTATAATATTTCAATGACCTACAAGTGATTTATATACCAAATTTAACAAAATTTGTTATATAAATCACTTGTTATTCTAGTACGATTCGGGAAAAAGGAACGGCCTTTTTTTGCGAAAAGGTCAGCAAAAATCGTTAAATATAAAAATAAAAGACTACGTGTGCTCAATTATATCATTTAAATTCCTATTTTATACTTGATTTTTAACAACAAAAAGAATAAGACTAACCCCATTACTCTAGGACTAGCCGTTCTTGAGATATTTTAATTTTATTGCGTTTTTGCTACGCCACCTTTGACAATAAGTCCATCTATCAAATTAGAACCAAATTTAAGTTTAACGTGCAAATTCAATGTCATTTAAAATACTTATGGCTGTTATTTTATGCAGATAAACTCAAATTATTATTGAAGAAATAAAAAGAACGTGAATATGAGTCTGCAGGGAAAGACATGTGCTGTCCACATCAGAATTTTTAACAATATTACAACAATGATTTATAGAAGTGAACGGGGAATATTTGCAGGCCATTTCGAAAAAAATGTAGGATCTATATTTAAAGATCCACCAAATTGTTGTAGAATAAAATGTTCTACAAATTTAAGCTGTGTACCAAATTTTAACTCTCTAGGACGTAGGAAAGTGCATTAAAAACGCCATCAAATAAGTATATCATGAAAAGTTATATAAAATTTTAAAAAAATTGAAAAATTGTTATCTACCAAATTTATTTTAAAATGTGAAGTCTCTGTCATATACAAAATAATTAAACTCTTGGGAAGATATTTATTATAAAATATATCTCTTTTTTCTTTCTGGAGGATATCGCAAAAGTTAGAATTTAATTGAATTCGTTTTTTTCCCTATATTAAATAATTTTTAATTAAAAAACTACCTAACATATTTTACTGAATTTTTTTTATATATTTTATGGGATAATATGAATATTTCCTAAAAATTTCGAAGCAATTTGTGAATTTTAAATGTGCTTAAAAAATGTTTGAAAAATTAGGTTCCATAGGGTTCAATGTATTTCATTTTTTCAACCAGGGTTCAATAAAAAACTAATTGGGTGATATTATTTTTTTATATTCCCATAGGTCCCACTGACCGTCTGAAAAACATACTAAAATTTCATTTTGATAAAGTCATTTTTACGGCAGTTATCGTGCTAACGGACAGACAGACATACAGACAGACAGACAGAATGAACAAAGTCATAAACACTTTTCAACTATGTTGTAAAGTGTTAAAAATAAAGGTGCGAAGCACTCGCTTTGACCCAACAGTGCGCTCAAATAGGTCCCCAATCCGTCTGACCCTGGTGATGTCAAATGGCATCACCATAGGGTCAATCAGTTTGTCATAGCGTAGGGGACAGCCAGTTGGACCCACAGTGGGCTCAATTCTGGTACCTATTTAAATCAGAGTAAAACTTCTGACATTAGAAACGCAATCTTTATTTTACGTGAATCGTAAAAATGTAAATAAATTTTATCTTGTCTTAGATATAGTGTCTTCATTATTAATACTTGTGGAAACTCTCACAAAAATGTTAACAGAAAATTGGGGTGGACATAAAATTAATAATAAATAGTTCATTGGAAGTTGCAAAATTCACACATAAATTACAAGAGTTCAATTTCAGCATTTAACACAGTGAATTCGAGGGTCAGAATCGGCCACGAAAAGTATTCGATATGACCCGATAAATATAATACATATTTTCGATATAATCCAATATATATACATATATATATATATATATATGTATATATATATATTGCATTGAAGAATATATAGCATCATTGAGGCTCTATACTAGATACAAGTTTAACTATACATTTAATGTATAGCTGATTAAATAAGTAATACTACACTATACTTACCAATTATTTCTCTGTAGTAGATTTGGGAAAGGAAGAAAGTTAAACATTGATTTCTGATTAGACATAAATTTTCTGACAAAAATCACGGAATTACAATACCGTGGCTATATGACATTATGATTGAGATCTAATTGTTTTAAACCTTTAATAAAAAAGTGTTTTATAGAGCTGTCAGGGGGCAGGAATAATTTAGCCTAAAACAGTAGTACTGAGTTTAATCAGCTTACCAGCTTTTGTCCTACTCTCCTGTACTTAATCAAATTATTTTTTTTCAAACTTGCATGTATTCATTACCTTACTAATTAACATTGTCTCTTGAACTAAGTTGAATATCGGTTTCCTATTATTTTATAAATATATTATTTAGCTATTTTGTGTGAGCATTACATCAATATTTTTTCATTTTAATCTAAGTTAATTAAGTTAAATTTGTAACTCACTTCTCACAACATCAGACACCAATATTAGACTACAGATATTGACAGTTTAGCTTTAAAATAACTTACATCGATATTCTGAATGTAGAATTAGTTATATTGGTTACAGGGGGAATGGCTTGGACGTCGATAGTTTATTTAATTTTAATATGTTTTGTACTTGCAGAATTCTCAAAACTGTATTTTTATTCATTATAAACATGCCAGTTTATTCTTATTATAGATAGAGATTTAATATACAGAATAGATGATGATTGATTTTGATTTAGCATCACATTCTGGAGGAGTTAGAGGGAGTCATTAAGGATTTCCATTTCCGGTTCTCCTTCTTTTCCCGGTCATTTTTTTTTCATTTTGGAAGGTGCTATTATTGCATCGGTGGACCAGTTACAATTTAGCTCAGGCCACACGAAGCTGCAACGGCAAAGTTCATAAAACACAAAATCTGTCTATAAGGGGCGCCCCCAAAAATATGAAAAGCATTCCCATTGCTGATAATACCATCAAAGCTGCATCAGAGGTAATTGCAGATACAAACCGGTCCATAAATTTTGGTATCTGAATCTATTTTTGAGAACACCCCTTATAGGCGTTTTTTTGTTTTATGAACTTTTCCTTTGCAGCTTCCTGTGGTCTGAGCTACATTGTAAGCAATTTTTTTGCTGGCAACATGAAAGGCTAAAACTGTCAGTTCCCATAAAGGCTCCCAAAATGTGTGGCTTATAGCAAGCTTCTTGATGCTATTGTAGAGATTAGCTATTCCATGCTGATGACCACATAATAAGTGCGAAATCGGTCTATAGATGCTGGTATTTGCTGTGAGAGTACCTTCCATAATTTGGTGGACGCCCCTTATAGGCAGGTTTGTGTTTTATGATTTTGTCATTCTACATTAAGCATCTATTTTTCCAGATTGACTATAGAATTTAAATGATATCTGATATACATTTCGCATTAAATTATGGAGGAAATAAATATGTTTACTAAGGATTTCCACTTTCTGTTTAACAAAATTTCATGAAACACTTACTTCTCAAGACTGGCCGAGGATAAAGTTCAGATGATGACAGATATGGATTCAACATTGAATTCCAGAGGGTATAATAAACTAAGAATTTCTACTATGAATTTTTACTTTCGGTTCTAGAGATGTCACTTCCGGAAATTCGTATTACTGTACGAAATAAGTGTGCAAAAGTGTGTAAAAATCTTTAATAATTCCGTCTAAAATGAAGAGGACACACCACTTGCCACTATATATGGCTACTTCACAAATTTCTTGTTTACATTATGATTAATACATGATCAACTTAGAATTATTTTTTCCGAGAAATTGTTACAATATGATCTAATACGTCACGTTAACTGAAAATTTCTAAAAAATATCAGTTTAAGGAGAAAAGTGAATATTATGCATTCTAAAATCCGAATTGGTTAGTGCAATAGATAAAATATGCAAATAAATCTAGTAATTCGAAAATTCACCCGGAACGAGGAAATAATATCAATGAAGTTACCATATTTCAGAAATGGCCATTCATATAAGTACGATTCTCCTCAAAATTCACTTATTTCTAAATCACTTTTGATGAAAGTTTTCAGCGTGGATTTCACTGAGGCATATTTTTTTTTAAATAAATTCCATTTCCAATTTTTTTAAGCAAATTCCAGAAATAAATGCTGAAACGGCTCGCTTTCTACATTTCTCGTTTTAAGTAATATTTTGTGAAATTTGGCAAAAATTTAACAAAATTTCCAAATTTCATAAATTTTTGTGGATAAGCCACTTGTGGATTACCGTGGTGTTGATTTCGTGTTTGATACGATTCGGGAAAAAAGAACCAGCCGTTTTGCGAAATGACTCGTAAAAATCGCCAAAGACTGCACTTAAAGGCTACGTATGTTCAAATGTATCAATTAATCAATTAAATGCTTGTTTTACACGTAATGGTTGACGTTGAAAAAACAAGAAAGATCAATCATGCTTAAAGCATTGATTATGAAACACTTTCCAACTTCAATGCAATTTTATTTAAACATTTCTAAAATGCGATACATTCCTCTGTAATATTTTTTTAATTATCACAATACTACATTAAGTTATTATATTTGAAAACTTAAAACTTCACCGAAAAAAATGAACTTAAAACATGTTTGAAGAATTAGGTCCCATAGGGTTCAATGTATTTTATTAATGTATTTTATTAATGTATTATTATTTTATTAATGTATTTTATTAATGTATTATTATTTTATTAATGTATTTTATTAAAAAGTCGAAAATGCAATACATTCCTCGGTAATATTTTAAAACTTATCACAATACTACATTGATTTATTACATTTGAAAACTTAAACCTTCATTGAAAAAAATGAACTTCATTCAAATGACGGCATTGAAATATAAATTGCGTGGTTTAAATATCTCTAAAATGCAATACATTCTACAGTAATATTTTTAAATCTATCATAATACTACGATAATTTATTATATTTGAAAACTTCATCGAAAACAACTGAAATTAATTCAAATGACGTCATAGAAGAAATAACACGCCTGGATCTCTCTATAAAAGCAGGATTTCATTCATATCTTTCTCCATTTCATTCATCACAATACTATAATAATTTATTTTATTTAAAAATTAATACCATGGAGCTACAATTCATAAACTTTATGCTTAAAACTTCATCGACAAAAATCGTCCTTCTGTTTATAAAATCAATTAATATTTCATTCATATCAGCCATGCAGACTCCATGGACTGAATTATTTTGTGTTAAAGAAATACAGTAATTCTAATACAACTCATTCTACATATTTTGCTGTTTACATTTTACATAGGTGAAAAATAGGCTTAGTTGTAGAAATAATCAAATTTGAATGAGAATTTAAACTCAAATATATTGTCATTGTGTTGTTTTAGTATGTAGATGCACAGAATTTAAGCAGAAATAAAGTAGTTTTAGGATGGATACAACACTCAATATGAATTAAAAAGAACTTTAAAAAATCACGAATTTGAAACAAGATGGATGCCATATATCATTTTGAAGTGGGTCATGTGATCGTTTCATAGCATGGTCACGTGATCGTTTCATATAAGATGTGTAATTACTATTTTAATTTTTATTTAAAAAACTACTGAATATATTTCGCTGAATTTTTTTTTATGTATTTTATGGAACAATTTGACTATTACCTAAAATTTTCGAAGCAATTTGTGAATTTTAAATCCGCTTAAAAAATGTTTGAAAAATTGGGTCCCATAGGGCTCAATGTATTTCATTTTTTCAACCCGGGTTCAATCCAACACTAATTGTGTGATATTATTCATTTATATTCCCATAGGTCCTACAGACCGTCTGAACAACATACTAAAATTTCATTTTGATTAAGTCATTTTTACGGCAGTTATCGTGCTAACGGACAGACAGACAGACAGACAGACAGACAGACAGACAGACAGAATGAACAAAGTCATAAACACTTTTCAACTTTGTTGTAAAGTGTTAATAAAACCAACCTCATAACTCTAGAACTAATCGTTCTCTAAATATCTTATGTTTTCCCATTTTCACCACATCGCTTTTGCAAATACGTCTAGTCGCCAAATAAAATTGAAAATTGATTTCAAAATGCGAATTGGTGCTTTTCAGAACTGAATAGCAGTTAACTGGGCAAGAAACAATAGCCGCACGTATAAGTCTTCTTCCTGCTAATTAAAAAGTTTAAGTAGAAGCGACGACACATTAAGAAGTAACAAGAAAGATCAATCATGCATAAAGCATTGATTATGAAACACTTTCCAACTACAATGCAATTTTATTTAAACACCTCTAAAATGCGATACATGCAGTGGCAATACTTTTAAAATTATCAAAATACTACAATAATTTATTGTATTTGAAAACTTCATCGAAAAAAATGAACTTTATTCAAAGGATATCATTGAAATATAAATTGCCTGGCTCTCTATGAAACAGCAGTAAAAATTTCATTCATAAACATTTATTTTATTCCTTTCATTCAACACAATACTACAATAATTTATTTTACTTAAAAACGTAAAACCATGGAGATAAAAGTAATTTAATGAAAGTACTGTCTAACTCCATGCTTAAAACTTCACCGAAAAAGTCTGCTATAAAACCGTCTGTTCTCTATGTAAAGTAAAAGACTGTTTCATTCATATCAACTATATTGCAGACTCCAGCGCTAAATAATTTAGCTTTAAAGAAATTCACGAATTCTTATACAACTCATCTTACAGCTTGATGTGTTTACAACCCCCATAAGTGAAAATTAGGCTTCGTTGTAGAAATAATCAAGTATTGATGATCATTTAAACTCAAATATATTGTAATTTCGTTGTTCCAGAACATTGATGTACAGAAATTAAGCAAAAATAAAGCGGTTTTAGGACGGATGCAACACCAAATATAAATTAAAAATAATTTTGAAAATCGCGATTTTGACACAAGATGGATGCCATATTTTATTTTGAAATGGGTCACGTGATTTCTTCATATAATTGTCACGTGATCTCTTCATATAATGGGTGCTGTTATTATTTTAATTTTTATTTAAAAACTACTGAATATATTTTTATGAAAATTTTTTTATATATAAAAAGTATGTGATTATTTTATGTGATAATTTGAATATGATCTAAAACTTTCGAAGCAATTTATGAATTTTAAATTTGGTTAAAAAAATGTTTGAAAAATTAGGTCCCATAGGGTTCAATGTATTTCATTTTTTCAACCCGGGTTCAATCCAAAACTAAGTGGGTGATATTATTCATTTATATTTCCATAGGTTCCACAGACCGTCTGAACAACATACTCAAAATTCATTTTGATAAAGTCATATTTACGGCAGTTATCTTGCTAATGGACAGGCAGACAGACAGAATGAACAAAGTCATAAACAATTTTCAACTATGTTGTAAAGTGTTAGAAACGAACATTTATGGGAATAAAACATTTGTGGGAATTTGTGGGAATAATAATGGTAAAATGTAAAATATTACTTTAAACTAGAAACGTAGAAAACGAGCTGTTTCAGCATTTATTTTTGGAATTTACTTTAAAAAGTTGGAAGTGGAATTTACTTGAAACAAGAAAGATCAATCATGCATAAAGCATTGATTATGAAACACTTTCCAACTTCAATGCAATTTTATTTAAACATTTCTAAAATGCGATACATTCCTCTGTAATATTTTTTTAATTATCACAATACTACATTAAGTTATTATATTTGAAAACTTAAAACTTCACCGAAAAAAATGAACTTAAAACATGTTTGAAGAATTAGGTCCCATAGGGTTCAATGTATTTTATTTTTTCAACCCGGGTTCAATCCTAAAACTAATTGGGTGATATGATTCATTTATATTCCCATTGGTCCCACAGACTGTCTGAATAACATACTAAAATTTCATTTTGATAAAGTCATTTTTTCGGCAGTTATCGTGCTAATGGACAGACAGACAGACAGAATGAATGAACAAAGTCATAAACACTTTTCAACTTTGTTGTAAAGTGTTAAAAACGTATGCTTCATTGAAATCCAAGCTGGAAACCTTTATCAAAAGTGGTACAGAAATAAGTGAATTTTGAGAAGAATCGTACTTATATGGATGGACATTTCTGTAATATGGTAACTTCATTGACACTGTTTCCTCGTCCTGGGTGAATTTTCGAATTACTAGGTTTATTTGCATATTTTAACTATTACAATAACCAATTCGAATTTTAGAATGCATAATATTCACTTTTCCCCTTAAACAGGTATTTTTCAGAAATTTTCAGTTAGCGTGACATATTTAACTAACAATAATTTTTTAATTAACAGGAAAAAGACTTGTACGTGCTGCTATTGTTTCCAGCTCAATTAGCTGCTATTTGGTCCTAAAAGAATCAATTCGCATTTTGAAATCAATTTTCAATTTTATTTGACGACTGGATTTATTTTCAAAATCGATATGGTAAAAAATGGGAAAAAATAAGATATTTCGAAAACGATTAGTTCTAGGGTTATGAAGTTTGTTCTATTCTTTTTCAATGTCAAACATTACGTGTAAAACAAGCATTTAATTGATACATCTGAGCATATGTAGTCTTTTAGTTCACGTCTGGTGATTTTTGAGGGTCATTTCGCAAAAAAGGCATGTTCTTTTTCCCCGAATCGTACCAAACTCTAATCAGCACCCGGATAACCCGCAAATGATTTAATGATTTATCTACAAAATTTTGTGAAATTTGGTCTATTAATCTTTCAATTAGAGTCGATACATACGATTTTTGCTTGCCACTTCGAAACAAGACAGGTTTTTATCCAAATCGTACTTAAATCTAATCAGCACCAATGTAACCCACGAGTGACTTATCTGCTAATTTATGTGAAACTTTATCAAACAGTTTTTGAACTAGAGTGGATACGTATATTACACAGACAGAGACACACACACAAACGGCAAGTCAAAAATGGTATTTTCGTGTTCTAGAGGTCCCAAAATATGTAGATCCGTCGAAACCTCGAGTTGCGATTTTCGACACAATTTCAATACATTACAATATATGGTAGGGAAAGTAAAAATTAATATATTTATTTTAAAATTCTACATAATATCTATAAATTACATCATGCATTATATCTATATTTTATTTCTTATCTCTGTACATATTTCTAAAATGTGATCTTTTCTATTTCAGGTGAGTTTCAAGATTTTTTTCTAAATGTTACTTTTCATGAATAATTAAACAATAAAGGTAAGCATTTTGATTTTTATCCACATGGATACCTTCAAACGTTTAACCTGGAAGTATGCTTTAGATAATTATATCCAGAAATTGAGCAATATGTTCAGAATCTGAGGCTATAATAGTTCATATCAAGTTTATGTACATAGGAAAATTTCATTCTAGTATAAGGTAAATCAACTTTTCTTCTTGTCTCCTTCTAAATTTTGCGGTTTTGCTAAGCATTATACTTATCAATGCACCGACAAATCAAGTTGATTTATTTTGCACATTAGAAAGGAGATTTCCTTATGCTAGGTTGTTCCATTGATTATTGCTATTCTACATTGAATTAAATTTATATATATCCGATTGCAAGCATTGCATTCCTACGAGCTACTTTAATAAATCTAACAGTTTCGTAAATCCAATAATTCGTAAACCCAACACATAAATCCAATGACTTTTCCTATAATCAGTAAAATCAATTTGCCGAGCATATTGAAAATGCTATTTTAACGCAAAGTAAATAAATTTCATTTTCTCTCTTTCCCCTAGTACATTCTGTAATTTCTACTCGTATCATAATTTTAAATGCATCGATAAATTAGGTTGATTTATCTAGCGTCAAAGAGGTATTTCTAATATGTCAGGTTACTCAATGTGTTAATGAAAATATTACATGTGGTCATTAATTATTATGAAATTCAATTCAATTATATTTAAAGTTATAACCTAGGCATTTGTAAAATAATTACTTAGCTGTTTTTTAATTATACTAATCACATAGTAGGGTGTTATGAATGGTATAGTTTCCATTTGCGAATTCAAATCAGAGAGGATTTAAGTGCTTTAAAAAAGTCTGATATGGGCAGCATATGACTTTCCCTGCATAGTGCAAGTACTTTACTTCTTTTAATGAGAAATAATAATGGATTATTTTCTCTGTACAATGTTTTAATGTTGAAAAGTATGCTGACATTTGTATCTTTTTTGGATTACAACATGTAAAAATTATTTTTAAATACTAAAATAACTTATACATGTTGTGCATATTTAACTTCACAATTGGAAATATTATTAACACCTGCTAAGCAATATACTCCATTATATTAATATATATTATTATAGTTTCATTAATTTGGCCTCCTTTTCGTAACTTTAGGGGCATTTTCCCCAATTTGGCGATATTTTTATAAATTTTGTCCCACTTTGAAAAGTCGTCAAATTGGTGATATTTCGACAAATTGGATTCCAATGTCGCCATATATTTTTCTAAGAGTTACACATAATTGATTATACTTACTACTGTTTAATTTTATGTATTTTATTGGATACATTTATTTGAAAAACCTGCTATATCTTGAGAATGGTTCAAGTTAACTGTCTAACTGTTGTGTCATTCGTTTTAGAATAAAATTATATACAAAATGATTATATATTTAACCGTATTGAATGTCCTGATTTTTAAAAAAAATCATTAAAAAATTGGGGTTTCTTCCGAACTTTCTATCGCGTTTAAAATCGGGTTTCAATATTCGCGGATCTTAATAATCTTACCAAATATGTTCAGAGCTCTCCATTCAGTCGTGAGATATCGCATTTACAGACTCACGAGCAAACAAACACACAGACATCACCTCAAAAACGCTCGATTCGAGTTCAGGAATGCTTGAAACGAGCTCTTCCACCGAAAACTCGAATTCGAAATTTTAATTCCGTCACAATACTTTCCTTATACATTATGCTATGTATGTAGGAAAGTAATTAGACGCATTCAAGAATTAAGAGTGCCCATTGCTGATGGACTCTTAAACAGTTTTCTTCAGATTCTCAAGACCTTATCATTTCACCTTTTTCGGCACAGGATAGTCACTATAGGGCTCCCCCCACTTCTAACTGTAAAGTAGTTTTCAACATTACCACTTATCACACTACTTGACTGGCTAACAGTTCATCATACTAGTTGCTTGCCTTTTCGTCACATGACATCTGAGTTGCATCTCTTTTTTGGTATCTGATAGCAATCCTTTTACAACCTGAGACATAAATTTAACATTATATAACGTCCATCTCGGTTCTCAATTCTGGTCTTTTGCCCTATCCATTTGTGGTTTTTGACTTCGAACTTTTATCGCCACTTTAATTTGCGATTTTACTTTCTTTTGCACATTTATTCAAATGCAGACTTAATTTTTCATAATATTGTTTGTGTTCTTAAAATTGTTTCAAGCAGCATAAAATATATGTTCTGCGTCATTACACTCAACTTAATCAGTTATTACGTTCAAACACTATTTATATTTATTTGCTTTATAGGCACTTACATTCTTACTCATATCGCTTTTACTGTGAAAAAGTACTTTAATGCTAAAATTGTTGACTCTGCGGGATTAGATAAAAAGTTTGATATTTTCGTCCTTTTGATATTTCGTATTTTATATTTTTTAAAAGTTAATAATTTTTATAGCAAATATATGGATCAGAAGTTGTTGAATTAGCAGTACATCTTTGGAAATTTTGGAACATCGTCACCTTTGGAAAAAATGGAACATCATCATCTTTGAAAGAAATGGAACATCATCATCTTTGGAAAAAATGGAACATCATCATCTTTGGAACATCATCATCTTTAGAAAAAATGGAACATCATCATCTTTGGAAGAATTGGAACATCACCATCTTTGAAAAAATTGGAACATCATCATCTATAGAAAAAAAGTAGAACATCATTATCTTTGGATGAATTGGAACAGCATCATCTTTGGAAAAATTGGAACAGCATCATCTTTGGAAAAAATAGAACGTCATCATCTTTGTAAGAATTGGAACACCATCATCTTTGGAAAAAATGGAACATCATCATCTTTGGAAGAACTGGAACATCATCATCTCTGAAAAATTGCAATATCACCATTTTTGGAAAATTGGAACTTCATCATCTTTGGAAACAATGGAACATCATCCTCTTTGGAAGAATTGGAATATCATCATCTTTGGAAAAATTAGAACATCATCGTCTTTGGAAAACTTGAAACATCATCATCTTTAAAAAAATGTAACATCATTGTCTTTGGAAGAATTAGAGATTCATCATATTTGGAAAAATTGGAACATCATAACCTTTGGAAAAAATGGAACATCATCATCTTTGGAAGAATTGGAACATCATCATCTTTGGAAAATATGGAACATCATCTTCTTTGGACGAATTGGAACATCATCTTCTTTGGAAGAATTGGAACATCATCATCTTTGGAAAAATTGGAACATCATCTTCTTTGGAAAAAATAGAACATCATCATCTTTGGAAGAATTGGAACATCGCCATCTTTGAAAAAATTGGAACATCATCATCTATAGAAAAAATGGAACATCATCATCTTTGAAAGAATTGGAACATCCTCATCTTTAGAAAAATTGGAATATTATCATCTTCGGAAAAATTGAAACATCATCATCTTTAGAAAAAAGTGGAACATCATCATATTTGGAAGAATTAGAGATTTATCATCTTTGAAAAAATTGGAACATCATAACCTTTGAAAAAAATGGAACATCATCATTTTTGGAAAAATTGGAACATCATCATCTTTGGAAAAATTGGAACTCATCATCTTTGGAAAAATTGGAGCATCTTCATCTTTGGAAAATTGGAACATCATTATATTTGAAATTAATTGGAGTGCGGCTCTACTCGGCTTTCTCATACCAAAATCTATTTTTAAGTAGCTTGTTATTTTTTTTTCCAAATTTTACAAGAAAATATTTGAAAAGTCTGTATCGTTGGCCCAAATGATCACAATTATAGTATGTTATACTTCATTTGAGATGGCTTGAAAAAATCTTTCGATTGATACCAAGTTTAACAATGTTCCCCCGGTAGGTAACTTGCTCCCTCCCCTAAGGGCGCTAATCAATCAGAAAGTTATATCGCAGCTATTTTTACTACAGTGATTGAAACTGTTAAGTTTCGTCATAATTGAGCAATAAATAAACTCTTTTATGCACGATGATGTCAAATTTTGTTCTATGCTGCTATGTTATGAAAATATGAAATTCTGCATAAATTTCGAAGTTTTCACTCGAATTTAAAAAAAAAAATCTATCTAATTCTAGATTTTTAATAACAAATTTCGGATATAAAGTTTTGTGAGAATCCATTAATATTTATGGTAGTTATCGTGTACATAAGAAGTCGACCTCAGACAGATGGACATCACTATAAAAATTGTCAAAACGTAATCAGTAGGTCCAAAAACATATATTGGCATCAAAATGTCGAACTCAAAAATTATCGTGAAAGCAACACTTTCACGATAATTTTCGATACTTCGTATGAGAAAGAAAAATCTGAAAGAAGAATATTTTACTGACTTACACCACATGTACCTCGAACCTTTTCATTAAGGCTCAAAATCGAAAATTAGAGTCACTAAATTGAAAAGAAAGTTCTAAGCAATTCATATTGTTTAATCAATTTTTGTTCGATACCGTTTTTTATGAACTAGCTGATATAACTGGCGTTACTCCTGAGTTAAAACGTATGTAAATTACAGTATTACTCTAAATATGGTTCTGTTTCTCAAAGAACAAAACCATATCACAGATATCAGATATTCAAATATTTAATTAAATTCTCCTAAAAATAAGCATATAAATTTGTTTTATATTAGATTTTTATGTTATAAAAATTTCCATCAAAATAAAACAGTTGACTTAAAAAATTGAAAATCTCAATCATTCCAGTAATCTTACATTGCAAGACTATAACTAATATAACTCAATGAAAAATATAAGATCGGACATTTATCAAATTTATTTTAATATCCGTTTCTTTATTTAAATCGTAAAAATGAAGTAAATATCGTCTGCCATATAAAAACATATACTTTAATTCCGTGACTAAGTGATATAAATTTCTTCAAATAAAATTTCGAAAAGTAATCGTCTGCATAATACTAGTTCTATATAAAGTTTGAATTTATATACTTTATTAATTTCTCGACAATTCCTAGTCCTAAAACCCCGAAACATGGATGGGGTTAACTACGGTGAAGTTGAACCTTTATATATTTGAAAAGACCCGCCAAGAACTGTAAATTTGTACATGGAATAGAAGACCAAACAACCAAACAAACGAAAAAAAAAGTTTTCAATTTTACACACACACACACACACATATATATATATATATATATATATATATATATATATATATACAAGGTGTCCCAAAAACAAAGACTTCGACTTTTATTCCTTAAATATTGATATTAGACATATATCATAAATTACAAAGCTGCGTAAAAAAAGGAACATAATTTTATAAAATCGATTAAAATGTTCAATGGAATTAAATTTTAAGAGAAATACAAAATTTAAATTTTTATACGGCCCTCATACAAAAACATTTCCAATGAGTAACATGTTCCCCATACACTAATAAGGTGATGTACAAAATTTCAGCATTTTTTGATATAAAGTCCCAGAGATATGAAAAGACAAAAATACTGACTTAAAGAACTTTTCGATGCATCGACATGGGTTCTCAGAGGGGAAAAATCATGTCGGTAGATCACGTTTCAGGGGTCATACACAAATTACGAAAAATAACATTGATTACATAAATAAATAATAAGTTTGCTATTTATTGGTACAAAAGTATCTACACTGGGTAGAAATAATAAATTTGCATAAAGATTACAAAGCTTGTTCAAAATGTTTTCCATCAATGCCCAAGATTCATTAAAGATAAGAGCAGATATTATTTGCCTATGATGCATTTCTGCGTTGCGTCATTTGCACTCTTGCTGTTACATTTTAATGTGTGATTAATCTCTCACCGATTTTGTTTAAACATATCTCTAGGACTTTTTATGATAAAATGCTGAAATTTTGTACATCACCTTGTTAGTGTATGGGACACATTTTACTCATTGGAAATGTGTTTGTACGGGGGCCGTATAAAAATATAAATTTTGTATTTCTTCAAATTTAATCCTCTGAAAATTTTTATCGATTTCATAAAATTCTGTACCCTTTTTATAGGCAACTTTGTAATTTATTATATATGTCTAAGATCAATATTTAAGGAATAAAAAAAAGCCGAGGTCAATGTTTTTGGGACACCCTGCATAAATATATATATATATATAAATTTGTATATGGAATAGAAGACAACTATACGAACGAATAAAAAAGTTTTCAATTTTATACCTTTCAATATTATGTTTCACTCGCTCTTGGCCCCTGATTTTCACTTATAAAAATCATACTATTGGTCATAATGTAATGAAATTTGCCACGGACATACCTTAGTATATGAGAAGCATGGTGAAGTCACAGTGAATGTTGGAAGTGGTCGCCATCAGCATCAATGCATACCTGCACACGCCTCTCTATGTTTCAGAAGGTAACAATCAAGAGTCACAGCGCCAATTTCCCGCCGAACGCTGTCTTGCAGTTCCATGATAGTCCGTGGCTTGTTGCGATAGCACGCGTAGATCCATCAAAAACTCGATATGCGATTTTCGACACTGTTCCGTTTCTTTCCCTATACATTATTATGCATTGCAGAGAAAGTAAATATATACGATTACTTCAATACTTCTCGAGTTATTCACCTGATCCAACACTTTCCTTTACACTCTGTATAGCACCCAAACTTTCCACAAGCTTTTGAATCGAAAAATTTATTCACTAAAAATACGCTGAAATGTCCTCATATCTTACCAAGACTCGATCGAAATAAAAGCATATCCTGGAATCTTAACAACTGCAACAGTCACGATCATTTTGAGTTCATTAATGAGATGGTAGTTAACTTTAATAGGGCTCGCAGCAACAGCTAATTACGAGAATTATGCTGGAGAGGAAAATTTCAGTGACGCAGGCGGAGAAGAAACTGCAGAATAAAATTATTGCGTGAGCAGCACATGAAAATTAATTTATATGAAGAACAGACACCGTTGAAATGGGAAAATATATTTCTTATTTATTCAACCAAAGTAATTATTATATATTGTAAGTATGAAAATGTAAAAAATTACCTTTTGGAACTCTTGTTAGATAAAGTTGAAAAATTATTATCTAAAATTACTCTCTGCGCTAAATTATTATTTTAAGGAAAATTAACAGACAAGGAATTTAATGGAATGTAAGATCCTTCATTGATGGCAAATGTTGTACACGCTTCATTTTTAATGGAACTGTTAGACACTTTTATTGTCTTTCACACACTTATTTCGTACAATCATATGGCATTTCGAAAAACCGGAGGACACATCTTCAGAACTGAAAGTGGACATCCTTAGTGAACGCCCAATCCTCTATAGACCAGTTAGGACATATATATATTGTTTTAAAATCTGATGTGGACAGCACATGACTTTCTCTACATAATGCAAGTACTGATCTTTTTACAATGCGAAATGATGAGAGAATAAAGTTTTAACGACACAAAGTTTTAACGTTGAAATGTATACAGATATTTGGCGCTTTTCTTGATGGCAACATGTAAATTATTTTCAAGTACAAAATTCACTTATATTTCTCGCAAATACATATAGCATGACAATTGAAAATATTGATAGCATCTGCTAAACAGTATAAACCATTGTGTTAGAATATGTTAATTACAATTTCATCAATTTGGCGTCAATTTCGTAACATTAACGCCATTTTTGTCAATTTGGTGACATTTCCTTCAATTTGGTCCGACGTTATAATGTCATTAAGTTGGCGATATTACGCCAAATTAAAAGATTTGGGCATCTTATGGACTTTGGATTGCGTTTAACATCAATTAGTATTTACGAAACATAAAAAGCGCACCAAATTATTTTCGAAACGATCCATTCGTTCGTGAGATATCGCATCTACAGACTTACATATACACGCAGACACAGACTTATTCTCAAAAACGTTGATTTGAGTTCAGGGATGCTTAAAACGTGCTTTTCTGTCGAGAACTTGAATTCAAATTTTCGACCCCGTCACAATGCTTTCCTTACACATTATATTTTGCATGTAGGGGAGTTCATACCTTAAGGTATTAATTCTGAACTCCAAAAGTTTCACAACTCAAAAGCGGTCCTGAAAATAAGAAGTAATTGAGACCTAACACTCAAGGATGCACAGACAGATTATAAGAGGCCAAAATAAAGTTTATTCACTAAACATATACAAACTTCTCGTTGCTGGACACAAAGATCTAAATTAGTTTAGGTCTTCTGAATATTATGATAAATCTGAATACTTTATATAGAAGATATACATTCAACAAATCCGGATATTTTAGTTTTCGGGGGTTACCATCTTTGAACGCCCTGGACAATGCATATAGTACTTCCTTTGAACAATACGAATTTGGTAGAACGAATACGATGTGTATTGTGTACTAGCCGCCTTCGGCGACCAGCCTGTTCGCTACCCTTGAAAATTCTGGCCGTGGCAACTCGCTGGCGCCATAACCCCGTGGAGTTAACAACGTTTATTTTAGTTTAATGACGTTAAAATCATAATTCAATAATTTAAATTTTATAATGATCATATGCTAAGCTCTTAATTCCATCATTTAAAATATAACGTAATTTTCTAATAAATATAATAATTTCCGACCTTCCAGAAAGGTGTAAGGTAACTATTTGGACGGCCAGGAAGTGCCACCCAATTTAGACCGGAACCCAGTAGGGGCGGCATACACAGGGTCCGTACCCTTCTTTCCCTATCGCCAACCTCTCGGAAGGACTTACGGATCCACATGTTTAACGTGATCGTACTCCGCGTGAACACGGCGGCAGTTTTGCCAGTGGCAATGTTTAAGTTTTTTCACTGTCCCAACCACCACTCGATGTAAACAATACATCGCCACAATTAAGTTTTTACAATACAACAATACATTACGCCACAATAATACATCGCAATCAATACATCGCCACAATTCAATCCACCATAATTCAATCATTTAAATTTTATAATGACCATATGCTAAGCTCTTAATTCCGTCATTTTCTTCCCAATTGCGTATTCAGAACCGTGACGTCCCCTCCACCTTCCTTCCTCCATAGAAAAACAGTTCGTCTTCGCGCGAAAAAACTTCTGCAGGTGAAAAAGCGGGTGAAGAACTCCTTTAGCGGATTGCCGAGAAATTGAAATTAGGAAAATCTTAAAATCCCGATCCTGCGGAAACTTTTTTATTTCTTGACCAGATTGGGCTTGTAAGAAAGCCAGATCTTTGAACTTTCTAAAATTGTAAATTATTAGTCGAAATTATTAGCACTTTTTCCGATGCGAGGATATAAAAACCAAAGTTTGTTTTTTTGAGCCGAAAGTGACTTTTGTTTTAAAATCTTTAAAAAATATTTGAAATTGAAATTGAGATTTGGAATTGATATATTTTTACTCGCAATTGTCTGCTCTTTCCGGTGGTGTGATTTGTTTTTCTCTACGACGTCTGGAGAGTGGGGAAAAAACGGTTGAAATCGCATAAAACATTAAATCACAACAAAAAAATAATTCAAATTTTAAAAATCGGTTTTCATGTGTCACCTTCCCCCCTCCCCCGGGTCTCCGATTGCCAAATTTCATAGCTCTCCGACGCGCGGTCGCTGAACATATAGTGTATAAGACAGACAGACATTGACTTTTATTATATAGATGGGGTACGCTTCTGACGGTCTGCCTGTAACTCAAAATAACATGCAAATTAAAAATATGATAACTAAGAGGTTATCGAGACCTCACAAGTTCTGTAAATTATATCATGCATTTCTAAATGAAAAATTAAGTTAAAATAAAAATGAAGGCAATAAAAGCTATCTCAAAACTTTTAAATTTATAAATCTATGCATACAAAATTAG
This sequence comes from Amaurobius ferox, assembly GCA_951213105.1. Taxonomy (NCBI): domain Eukaryota; kingdom Metazoa; phylum Arthropoda; class Arachnida; order Araneae; family Amaurobiidae; genus Amaurobius; species Amaurobius ferox. The sequence goes on from OX578142.1 coordinate 51,429,556, forward strand.
ATCAAATATTCGTATATATCCTATTGATACTTTCGAATTAAATTCGTTTTCCTTGAATTTCAAAAACGGAGCTATCAAAATCATTTGGAGTTCATCAATGCAAGATTACTTAAATTCAAAGTTAATTAAATATGGCAAATTAAATAAAAATGTCCTCAATGTATTTTACTATATGCTAAATTAATAAATAAATTTTGTTATTTGCGTTATAATAATTTAAACATCTATATTTGGTTTAGTTTGATCAAATTTAGACATATGTTGATGCAGTTTTTTTAAGTTTTAAATTTTATAATTATGCATGCAAAATTATATAGATCAAATAACAGTATATCGTATTGAATAGATCGAATTAAATTCGTTGTGATAGAGTTTCAAGAACGGCAGCAGTCGCGATCATTATGGGTTTATTAATAGATGGTTAGTTAAGTTAAATTTAATGGTACTCACAGCAACAACTATAATTATGAGAATTATGCAGAACTGTAAAATTACCGCAGCGTAGATGAAGAAATCTCAGAATGAAATTATTTTGCTTGTTACAATTGGAACTAAGTTTATTAAAGGGGAAAATTTACAGAATTGGAAGAAGATAATATTGGTTTATTAAATTAAAAATGTTTAATGGATTTGCCGGAATAAAAATCGACGAAAAATGTATAAATTCAGGTATGCAAATTAATATCAAATAGCCGTACATCCTATTGACACAATCAAATGAAATTCCGAACAAAGATATAATATATGAGGGTCGGAGCAATTCTATACTTGAGATTTCACAGAAATATAAATTGAACTATAGAAATTAAAATAACTAAATTCGTTACTCTAACCAGTTTCCGCAATTACTGCCGTGATTCTGTGAACGTTGATGCTTATAGGACGATATTGTGTAGTTTTTGCCGTCATCGCAAATAAATAATATCGGAGATCAGTCTCAAATCACCTATTCAGAATAGCGACTTGAATTGTAAAAATATTTTGCATTACACGGTTAAAAATATATCCCAGTTATCACGTTGGATAAAGAAATACAGCTATAAGTAGAAAAATGTTCTTCTTCAGTAAAAAATTAATCTTTCTTCGTTTGATATTTTCAGTTTTTAATTTAGACTAATATATAAATACACAACGTGGCTCTGCTGAGTAATAAGTAACTAGAACACAGCGCAAATTGTTGTGCAAATCCATTGTAAAAATAAAACCGGTCGTTTCGAAAGCACATTATGGGTTTTTTCCTTTAGTGCTTGCAGGAGAAGATGTTACCGCCAAATAACCTTACCACATGCTGGTAGTTGCTTAAATGCAGCAGTGGTAGTGCCACCTAGTGATAAAAGAGAGCAATAATTGAATAAAACCAAAAGAAAAGGACGCAAAATACAGGACGATAAAGCCAGAAAAATAAAGGGATTAAGACGCGGAATTAGTGAATTAAAATAATTCCTACTTTTGTATATATTAATTACAGTCGATAAATGAACTTATATTAGGACATCAGCTGGAACAACAATAGTATTTCAGCTGAAACAACTATCGTACCTCAGTTAGAACAATTACCGTAAATCAGCTAGAATAAATATCCTACATCAGCTAGAAGCACCTTCGTAATTAAATGCTTAATAAAAGTTATGAAAAACATATTTTTTGTCAAAACAAAGTGATTGCATAAATGAAATGTAAACGATTTTATTAAGTGATAACTTGCAACACTTCCAAATCGAGTTTTATTTTAATGCGTAAGTCTTTTGCAAGACAAAGTTTTTACATATCCTAGAATGGATGGCTCTTATATATAACTGCTTGACAAGCGACAGGTCTGACAATCAATTTCGTCATACGTACATAATGACGCGACGCTATGTAATTATCCAATTGTATATCCATCTCTTGAATAGAATCTGACAGCTACTCTTTGCTGATATCCCAGGAACCTCTCCCTTCTTTTAGCTTCCATATGACATCATACTCTTCATTGGATGAGTTCCTTTGATGAAAAAATTAGTAAATAAATGCATAAAACTCTTATATAAGCAACTATATTTTATTGATAGTTCTTAAAGAATAAAATAGTTAAAATTTAATAATTAATTGTTCATAATTGAATTGTCTATATGAAACACTAGAGTGGTTAAAGAAGTTGATTTAAATATGTAAAATATGATTAGACAAACTACTTCAGTATGATAGCATGCTCTTTATATAAGAGGTGTTCCTTTGATAAGAAAATTTAGTAAATAAAAGCATACATATTCTTGCAAAAAAAAACTAAATTTTATTAATTTTCTCAAAGGATTGAATTGTTAAAATTTAATAATTAATAGTTCATTTGAAAACTATATAATGGTAAAGTAGATAACGGGAAAAGGAAAAAACTTGATATTTAAACTTTTTTTGTAGGAGGAGATATTTTTTCCCAGACCCTCTTTTTACGAGTGTTACGGGGAAAACGCCCAGAGGAAAACCGAAAGTCCTGCACAGTTAGATTCTGTCCCATGGACGATACTATAAATCTGAAAAGATTCTGTTTTCTAGGTCAGAAGAGGACTTTTTTGGGGGGAGGGGGGTCTTAAACGTTTTTCAAAAAGAAACCCATTGTCATCACCTTCAGGGAGGTAATAGAAAATCCAGTCCTGTTGGATTTTGATCCCTTGATCGATACCAAGCGTGTAATGATATTCTGTTTTCTAAGTCACCCGGGGTGGGGTTCTGGGAGGTCTGAAAGACTTTTCGAAAATAAATTTTTTCTCGGCCCCAGGGAAAATTGAAATCTTGGTTCCTTTAGGTTCTGTCCCATGGTCAATACTATGTGAAATGATTCTACTTTCCAGGTTAACCGGGAGCTTCTAAAGCATATGCAAGAACATTTTAAAACCTCCTCCCTTTTTATGTCCCCCAGGGGGAAATCAAAAATCGGGCTAGGTTTTCACTCATGGTTGATACTGGCAATGGAGAAAAATACAAATCAGGCTCCGTTTTGTTCTTTATCGTGTTCAATACAATAAGTGTGCAAAGTTTTAGTCTTTTAGCTACACAAAAATTATCTTCACAGGAAGATCTGAAGAATGAAATATCCTGGTCCCGCTTATAAACATATTTACAATAAAAATAGGAAATTTAAATCAATATAAGCCAAAATAAAAGCACTAAAATTGCATAGAAAGATATATCCGTAATACTTATATTCTCGAAAATTGCCGTGTATGAGTCGACCACCCAGACCACTGAACTGACTCTAGGGTTTACAGGCGCTATTTGAGTGGCCGGAAGAGTATAACTCGTGTATGAGTAGATTACCTACAACATGAGTTTCAAAAATCTTTGCCAAAAAATAACAGATAAAGTAATAAGTTGAAAATATCAATAACCACCGTAATTTTCAAACCTGAAGGCCGTAATTGATTCAAATATATATCAAAATGAAAGCCCTAAAACTAAATATCCCTACTACTTATATTCTCGTAGATTAAAATATATATCAGTGTTTTCATATAAGGTTACCCGTACTATACAATATATGAGTTTAGAAAATATTTGCCAAAATAAAACAGATAACGTAATAAATTAAAGATATCAATAATCCCCGCAATCTTTAAATCCGAAAGACGTAATTAATGCCTATATATGCCAAAATAAAAGCATTAAAACTGTATGGGAAGATATACCCGCATTCCACTTACATTCTCGTAGATTAGAAGGTATACCCGTGTATTAGTAGAAGTTTACCCGTACTACATGCCGTTTATTTAAGGAATATGTAATCTAAATAAACATAAAATCCGCAATCATGTGCAAATTCCTAAATGACATTGCTATTCAAAACATTCTATTAATCTATTTAAATTAATGCTCCTAAAAAGAAGTTTAAGAATCCCTGTTCTCGCTTGCCAAAAGTTATCTTCATCGGCAGTTCTGAAGAATAAAACAGCATGGCCCCGCTTGTAAAATATGAAATTCAATCAATACATGCCAAAATAAAAGAGCTAAAATTGTACGAAAAGGTATATATATACATTCCTGAATATTAGGAGATATACTCGTGTATTAGCAGAAAATTACCCGTACTACAATATATGAATTTCGAAAATATTTGCCAAAATAAAACATATAACTTAATAAAGCGAAAATATCAATTATCCCCGTAATCTTAAAACTTGAGGGCCGTAATTGATTCTAATATATGCTAAAATGAAGCGCTAAAATTGTCTGGGAAGATATAACCGTACTACTTATATTCTCATAGATTAGAAGATATACCGGTGTACTAGTAGAATATTACTCGTACTACAATATATGAGTTTCAACCGTTTTGCCAGCATAAAACGGATAACGTAAATTGAAAATATTAATAATCCCAGTAATCTTTATGCCTGAAAGCAATAATTGATACAATCCAGTCAAAAATGCAATTTCGATAATATTTATTTTATATACATTTCTTTATTATTTAAATCGGAAAAAAATTTAATAAAAACCATCAGCCGCATAAACACATTGGATTAAAAACCTTTGCTAAACGACATGATATCATCTTCTTCAAATAAATTTACGGGGGAAAATATCGTCTGCATAATGCTATGCCTAACAGTTCGTTAACTGTTCGTCAACTGTTCGTTTTTAACACTTTACAACATAGTTGAAAAGTGTTTATGACTTTGGTCTTCCTGTCTGTCTGCCTGTCTGTCTGTCCGTTCGAACGATAACTGTCGTAAAAATGACTTTATCAAAATGAAATTTTAGTATGTTGTTGAGATGGTCTGTGGGACATATGGGAATGTAAATGAATAATATCACCCAATTAGTTTTGTTTATCTACTGTTTGTTTATCTGCTGTTTGTTTTGTTTTTGAAGTTTTGTTTATCTACTCTTTCGAAGATTTATTTTACTAAGATAATTTTGTTTATTGAAAAACAATTTTGGATATGTCAGCATAGTGTGTTCAAATTTTTTTTAAATTTGTTTCAAAAATGAAATGTTTAGACCAAACCAAAAATGATGGTTAATTTGCGCCCAACCTCCATCAAGCATTGCCCAGTCCTCAATCTACGAAACCTAAGTATGAAAGTTATCAAGTGTTACTCTGAGTTTAGCTTAGCATTTACGTTACCAAGTTTCGTGCGACAGAGTTGGAATTTTCTGTCGCCACTTCACTTTTAGAAAAATCATACCCCGTGGAAACAGCAATTTTGAGCTTTAAAAAGCTCAAGTTTTGGATCGGGCAGCTGTAGATCGTGAGGACCCAGGAAACAGACGCTATCCTTTTTTAAATAAAAATATACACCAGGGTTTACCCAGTGATTCAGAATACCTGAGACGACGTCGATTGGTATATAGGGTTACTCTGCGTATCAGACCGTCACCTTAGATAGCGGCTGCTATCGGAGGTAACGATCAGACGCGAATATCAGCTAGGGGGATAAACCAAGAGGCGTTACCCGTTATCTCGATTTGGAGGTGAGAAAATCAGAAATCAAACAGTTGCAGACATACATCACTAGAAATAGGTACGGGTAACTTTGCGTATCAGACCGTCCTGCTATCGGAGGTAACGATCAGACGCGAATATCAGCTAGGGGGATAAACCAAGAGGCTTTACCCACTATCTCGATTTGGAGGTGAGAAAATCAGAAATCAAACAGTTGCAGACATACATCACTAGAAATAGGTACGGGTAACTTTGCGTATCAGACCGTCCTGCTATCGGAGGTAACGATCAGACGCGAATATCAGCTAGGGGGATAAACCAAGAGGCTTTACCCACTATCTCGATTTGGAGGTGAGAAAATCAGAAATCAAACAGTTGCAGACATACATCACTAGAAATAGGTACGGGTAACTTTGCGTATCAGACCGTCCTGCTATCGGAGGTAACGATCAGACGCGAATATCAGCTAGGGGGATAAACCAAGAGGCTTTACCCACTATCTCGATTTGGAGGTGAGAAAATCAGAAATCAAACAGTTGCAGACATACATCACTAGAAATAGGTACGGGTAACTTTGCGTATCAGACCGTCCTGCTATCGGAGGTAACGATCAGACGCGAATATCAGCTAGGGGGATAAACCAAGAGGCTTTACCCACTATCTCGATTTGGAGGTGAGAAAATCAGAAATCAAACAGTTGCAGACATACATCACTAGAAATAGGTACGGGTAACTTTGCGTATCAGACCGTCCTGCTATCGGAGGTAACGATCAGACGCGAATATCAGCTAGGGGGATAAACCAAGAGGCTTTACCCACTATCTCGATTTGGAGGTGAGAAAATCAGAAATCAAACAGTTGCAGACATACATCACTAGAAATAGGTACGGGTAACTTTGCGTATCAGACCGTCCTGCTATCGGAGGTAACGATCAGACGCGAATATCAGCTAGGGGGATAAACCAAGAGGCTTTACCCACTATCTCGATTTGGAGGTGAGAAAATCAGAAATCAAACAGTTGTAGCCATACATAGCTAGAAATAGGTAAAGACAAGCATGATTTGTCTGGCCGCCCTTGTAGTTCTCACGGTTAAGTCCTTTTTGAATTATTGTCCTCTGCAGTCTGCAAACCCTTAGGTTGAAAATATATCTAATATATGACTATTTTAATTAATAGTAACATATGATTGCCAATGAAACGAAATGAGGAGGGATTTCCTTTGTTATAAAGTTTGCGATAGCAATTAAGGATTGAATATAAGTATGATTGTTTAATATAGGGAAATTATGCTATAGAAGTTAAATGTTTCTATCCTGTTATTGTTTTTAAATTGATATTTTTATTTATGCATTCCTATATTTTCATGATTCATTATGGTAAAGGTGATTTTACCCAGGGTTATACTCGATAATTCCAGTAAGTGACGTACTTCGATCACTGGTTAATATTTACAACGTTAATCTCACCGAAGCAACGTCACATCAGGCTCGAGTCGCGTAAATCTTAAGATGTAGATTTATTATTTTAAATGGAAAAAGTATCTCTTCAGCTATTTACGAAGATTCAAACCCATTTTGAATGTTTGAGGTCTTATATTCTTTTGACGGAATTTTTTTGTGGCACCGTAGAATTTACTTAACGACTTTTCGGTTGAAAAGGTTCTGTAGAACTTTGAAGTTCCTTCAAAGGAATTCCCTTAGCCACTCTCTGGACATATCGAAAAAAATAATATTTGGACGAAATTGTATTCTGTACTTTTGCTTTGAAGATAAAATATTTTTATGACGAAAACAGTTTTTGCTTTGAAGATGCACCTCAGATTTTTCATCTGTTAAAGTTACAGTATGATTTTATACACTGCGTTCCTAGGAAGGTTATTAAGCACACTAATATATTTGTAAGGAAACGTCCTCTAGTGTATACGTCAGGTCTATCTATAGTAAAGTGGCCATTCCCGATCGAAAAATTGATTGTAGCACCCCTAGCGGAGGTTTACATGTTAGGATAACGAACTCAACAACAAAACTATGTAGACGAATAAATCCAATTCAAAGTTGTAGAGCAGTGTATACGACGGGTAAGTAGAAATCGACAGAATGAACGAACAAAACGTGTACATGAAAGGAAATAAAATATGTTAAAAGTTATATCATCAGTGCCTGTAACAAACAGGGAGAAACCTGCAGAGCGTTGAAGACCCAGACCTTCCGACTCATCCGGAGGACTTGAGCAACTATTTGGACGGCCGGGACCTGCAGTGCGTTGCTGTTGTTCAGACCCAGCCCGTCCGACTTACCAGAAAGGTGTAAGGTAACTGTTTGGACGGCCAGGAAGTGCCACCCAATTTAGACCGGAACCCATAGTGGGGGAGGCATCCACAGGGATCGTACCCTACTTCCCCTACCACCAACCTTTCGGAAGGACTTACGGACCCACATGTTTAACATGATCGTACTCCGCATGAACACGGCGGCAGTTGTGGCTGCGTGCAAATCCAGCGCGCAAACCACCGGGCTACCGCGCCCGAAATGTGCCAACAGCACGCGGTGTTCCCAGGTGGTCACCCTCCCAAGTACTAACCGCGCCCGATGCTGCCTGACTTCGGTGATCTAACGAGAACCGATGTTTTCAACACGATACGGCCGTTGGCTCTGGACCTGCAGTGCGTGTCAAAGTACACGGTAATATTTTTTATGGAATTGAAATGTGCATTTCTGTTGACTGGGGGCATTTTGAAGCTTTACGTTAGATTTTTGTGCCCGTAAGTATTTTTATCTTAACATTCCTGAAATTCGCCAATAACAATATTATATAGAATATGCCTTATAAAGTTTTATAGTTTTTTTCCTGCCGATTTCTACTAATTAGACAATGCAACTTTGTAATTACTCTTTTCATATAGCTCCTTTTGTTGCGAGTTTGTTAGCCTAACTTTTAAATTGTACGTTAGGAGTTCTGCAATCACGTTTACTGAATCGAACGTGGTCACTTTACTACACTGCAAAACATTTGCAAGCATGTTCTGAAATTTTCAGAGGAATCAGCTGTCCATAACGGGGAGTAAGGTTTCAAATAGTTATGATCCACAATGCCGAAAATAGAAATGTACAGAACTGGTTTAATTTTGAAGATAACTTAAGAGTTACAACAATATATATATATATATATATATATATATATATATATATATATATATATATATATATTGTTGTAACTCATTAAACCCTAACTTAAAAATTACCAGCAACATAAAAAGAAGAATAATATATATATATATATATATATATATATACAAAAAATAATGCTTTCAAAAATGAAGCTGGAATTTTCACGAAAACTTGTAATTCTGACTTTTCGTTCCAGTTTGCCGAAATTATCAACGAAGTAGCTGAAAAAGGGTTGCAGAATATATTACAGTGTATAAATAGACGTAGTGTGTACACTCATGGACGTTCTATAATTTTGTTGAGGTTTTTAAGAATCCTGTATTTTCAGAAATTCGCATAAAGTATTTTTTTAAATAATAAATTGATCTATTTACTTTTACTATTTCACATATATATTATATTGATATGATTTATCCGAGAAATGAACACACCTTTAGCATGCTATTTTTCAGGACACAGAGAACCATTTAAGCGTGTCTTCTCTAATACTGAAAGTTTTAGGATAAAAAAAAAATTATTTTATTCTAGACACGGTCAGCCTATTCTTGGCCTTAAAATGGTTCTTCCAAGAATAAAGCTACCCACCGATTCTGTCAAATAATGCTAGCAGGATGCAGAGTAAATTTGATCGATGAATATATTTTGTTTTTATTTTTTTATTTTTATTAACTGGTGGATGTCCACTTTATTGCTTTCTGTCGATGAGAAAAATATTTTTCCGTTTATCGGTGTTTTACGCCTCTTATTTCTTTAAGTTGCCAGTTCCGATTGACATGTTGAATGTTTTTTTGGTTTATCGACCCCAAAAGTAGCCTTTACGCATTAGTTAATGCACATGGTTTAGTTCCTTGTGAATGATGCTCAGCACTTTCTCTCTATATTAAGCAAAAAAGATCAATCATGCATAAAGCATTGATTATGAAACATTTTCCATCTCTAATTCAATTTTTTAAACATCTCTAAAATGCGATATATTCAGCGGTAATATTTTTAGAATTACCACAATACTACAATAAATCATTATATTTGAAAACTTCATCGAAAAAAATGAACTTTATTCAAATGACGTCATTGAAATATAAATCGCCTGTCTTTCTATGAAAAAGCAGGAACAATTTCATTCATAAACTTTTATTCTATTCCTTTCATTCATCACAATACTACACTAATATATTTTACTTAAAAACTTAAAACTATGGCGGTAAAAGTAATCGTCGGTTCTCTATGTAAAATCAATGACGGTTTCATTCATATCAACTATATTGCAGACTCCAGCGCTAAATAATTTTGCGTTAAAGACATTCAACAATGCTTATACAACTGATCCTTCACACACATCTTACAGCTTGATGTGTTTACAATCTCCATAATTAAAAATTAGACTTCGTTGTTGAAATAATACTGATGATCATTTAAACTCAAATATATTGTAATTGCATTACTACAGAACACTGATGCACAGATATCAAGCAAAAATAAAGCGGTTTTAAGACGGACACAACACTAAATATAAATTAGAAAGAACTTTAAAAATCACGATTTTGACCCAAGATGGAAATCATTGATCATTTAAACTCACATATATTGTAATTGCGCTGTCTTAGAATATAGATGCACATAAATTAAGCAAAAAATAAAGCAGTTTTAGGCCTGATACGACACTACATATAAATTAAAGAGAATCTTTAAGATCACTATTTTGACACAAGAAGGATGCCATATTTTTAACACTTTACGACAAAGTTGAAAAGTGTTTATGACTTTGTTCATTCTGTCTGTCCGTTAGCACGATAATTGCCGTAAAATTGACTTAATCAAAGTGAAATTTTAGTATGTTGTTCAGAGGGTCTGTAGGACCTATGGGAATATAAATGAACAATATCACCCAATTAGTTTTGGATTGAAACCGGGTTGAAAAAATGAAATACATTGAGCCCTGAGGGACCTAATTTTTCAAACATTTTTTAAGCAGATTTATAATTCACAAATCGCTTCGAAAATTTTAGGTAATATTCAAATTGTTCCATAAAATATATAGAAAAAAATTCAGCGGAATATATTCAGTAGTTTTTTAAATAAAAATTAAAATAATAATAACACTTCTTATATGAAGCGATCACGTGACCATGATATCAAAAGATCACGTAATCCACTTCAAAATGATATATGGCATCCATCTTGTCTCAAAATCGTGACTTTTACGTTCTTTTTATTTCATATTGAGTTTTGCATCCGTCCTAAAACCGCTTTATTTTTGCTTAAATTCCGTGCATCTACATACTGAAACAACGCAATTACAATATATTTGAGTTTAAATGCTCATCCAAATTTGTTTATTTCTACAACGAAGCCTATTTTCACCTATGCAAAATGTAAACAGCAAAATATGTAGAATCAGTTGCATTAGAATTGCTGTATTTCTTTAACACAAAATCATTTAGTTCATGGAGTCTGCATAGTTGATATGAATGAAATATTCATTGATTTTATAAAGAGAAGGACGATTTTTTTGACGATGACGTTTTACACATTGAAGGACGATGAAGTTTTACACATAGAGTTTAATTACTTGTAGCTCCATGGTCTTAATTTTTAAATAAAATAAATTATTATAGTATTGTGATGAATGCTATGAATGGGAAATTATTTATGAATCAAATGCTGCTTTTATAGAGAACCTGGCGAGTTATTTTTTCTATGACGTCATTTGAATGAATTTCAGTTGTTTTCGATGAAGTTTTCAAATATAATAAATTATCGTAGTATTATGATAATTCTAAAATTATTTACGAGGAATGTATCACATTTTAGAGGTGTTTAAATCAGGCAATTTATATTTCAATGCCGTCATTTGAATGAAGTTCATATTTTTCGATGAAGGTTTAAGTTTTCAAATATAATAAATTAATGTAGTATTGTGAGAAGTTTTAAAATATTACCGAGGAATGTATTGCATTTTAGACATGTTTAAATAAAATTGCATTGAAGTTGGAAAGTGTTTCATAATCAATGCTTTAAGCATGATTGATTTTTCTTGTTTATTTTAAAGTGGGTCGCGTAATCTCTTCATATAATGGTCAGGTGATCTCTTAATATAATGGGTGTAATTATTATTTTAATTTTTACTTAAAAAACTATTGAATATATTTTTCTGAAATTTTTTTTACATATTTTACGGGATAATTTTAATATTTCCTAAAACTTTCGAAGCAATTAGTGAATTAGAAATTTGCTTAAAAAATGTTTGAAAAATTCGGTCCCATAGGGCTCAATGTATTTCATTTTTTTAACCCAGGTTCAATCCAAAACTAATCGGGTGATATTATTCATTTATATTCCCATAAGTCCCGCAGATCGTCTGAATAACATACTAAAATTTCATTTTGATAAAGTCATTTTTACGGCAGTTATCGTGCTAACGGACAGACAGACAGACAGAATGAACAAAGTCATAAACACTTTTCAACTAAGTTGTAAAGATTTAAAAAAAGTAGCCGACGCCGCCGTCGCTGTTTGACAAAAAATTTTTCGTTTTTCGAGATTCTTTGCTTCGTACCGCAAAAAATGTTGCATATAAAAACAAGAAAGATCAATCATGCTTAACGCATTGATTATGAAACACTTTCCAACAGCAATGCAATTTTATTTAAACATGTCTAAAATGCAATACATTCCTCGGTAATATTTTAAAACTTCTTACAATACTACATTGATTTATTATATTTGAAAACTTAAACCTTCATCGAAAAAAAATGAACTTCATTCAAATGACGGCATTGAAATATAAATTGCCTGGTTTAAACATCTCTAAAATGTGATATATTACTCGATAATAACTTCAGAATTATCATGATACCACGATAATTTATTATATTTGTAAACTTCATCGAAAACAACTGAAATTCATTCAAATGACGTCATAGAAAAAATAACACGCCTGGCTCTCTAAAAAAGCAGCATTTCATTCATAAATAATTTCCCATTCATGTCATTCATCACAATACTATAATAATTTATTTTATTTAAAAATTATGACCATGGAGCTACAAGTAATTTAACTCTATGCTTAAAACTTCATCGCAAAAAAATCGTCCTTCTGTCGGTAAAGTCAATGAATATTTCTTTCATATCAGCTATGCAGACTCCATGAGCTAAATTCTTTTGCGTTAAAAAAATACAGCAATTTCTATACAACTCATTCTACATATTTTGCTGTTTATATTTTACATAAGTGAAAAATAGGCTTCGTTGTAGAAATAATCAAATTTGGATGAGCATTTAAACTCATATATATTGTAATTGCGTTGATTTAGTATGTAGTTGCACAGAATTTAAACCAAAATAAAGTAGTTTTAGGACGGATACTACACTCAATATGAATTAAAAAGAACTTAAAATATCACGATTTTGAGGCAAGATGAATGCCATATATCATTTTGAAGTGGATCACCTGATACTTTCATATCATGGTCACGTGATCGTTTCATATAAGTGGTGTTATTAATATTTTAATTTTTATTTAAAAAACTACTGAATACATTTCATTGAATTTTTTTTTATATATTTTATGGAACAATTTGAATATTACCTCAAAATTTCGTAGCAATTTGTGAATTTTAAATCCGCTTAAAAAATGTTTGAAAAATTAGGTCCCATAGGGCTCAATGTATTTCATTTTTTTAACCCAGGTTCAATCCAAAACTAATTGGGTGATATTATTCATTTATATTCCCATAGGTCCTACAGACCGTCTGAACAACATACTAAAATTTCATTTTGATTAAGTCATTTTTTCGGCAGTTATCGTGCTAACGGACAGACAGACAGACAGACAGACAGACGGACAGACAGAATGAACAAAGTCATAAACACTTTTCAACTTTGTTGTAAAGTGTTAAAAATATGAAATTTGGTAAACTTGTAGAAAAAGCTTTAGGGAATACGCTGAAATAAACTGTTTTTAATATTTTACAACATAGTTGAAAAGTAATTATGACTTTGTTCATTCTGTCTGTCTGTCCGTCTGTTAGCACGATAACTACTGTAAATATGACTTTATCAAAATGAAATTTTACTATGTTGTTCAGATGGTCTGTGGAACCTACGGGAATAGAAATGAATAATATCACTCCATTAGTTTTGGATTGAACCCGGGTTGAAAAAATGGAATACATTGAACTTTATGGGACCTAAATTTGAAACATTTTTAAAGCAAATTTAAAATTCACAAATTGCTTTGAAAGTTTTAGGAAATATTCAAATTATCCCATAAAATATATAAAAAAAAATTCATCAAAATATATTTATTAATTTTTAAAATAAATATTAAAATATTAATTACACCCTTTATATGAAGAGATCACGTGACCCTCTTCAAAATAAAATATGGCATCTATCTGGTGACAAAATCGTGATTTTTACAGATCTTTTTATCTCATATTTAGTGTTGTATCCGTCCTAAAATCGCTTATATTTTTGCTTAAACTCTGTGGATCTACATACTGAATCAACGCAATTACAATACATTTGAGTTTAAATGATCATCACATTTTGATTATTTCTACAACGAAGTCTAATTTACACTGCATTTCTTGAACGCAATTTTCAGAATCGCTGCATTTCTTGAACGCAAAATTATTTAGCTCATGGTGTCTGCAATATAACTGATATGAATGAAACATTCATTGATTTTACACAGAGAAGAAGACGATTTTTTCGATAAAGTTTTAAGCTAGAGTTAAATTACTTGTACCTCCATGGTTTTAAGTTTTTAAATAAAATAAATTATTATAGTATTGCGATGAATGAAAGGAATAGGAAAGAGTTTATGAATGAAATGTTGCTTTTATAGAGAGAGCCAGGTGATTTATATTTCGATGACGTCATTTGAATAAAGTTCATTTGTTTTCATAGAAGTTCTCAAATATAATAAATTATTGTAGTATTATCATAATTTTAAAAATATTACCGAGGAATGTATCGCATTTCAAATGTTTAAATAAAATTTTACTGAAGTTAGAAAGTATTTCATAGTCAATGCTTTATGCATGATTAATCTGTCTTGTTTGATATATATTGTAGTTTAAAAAATATCTAACGTCAAAGACAAGGACAAAATATTTGAGCTGCGATTTCGCGTTCTGCATAGACTAACAATAGCAAGACTACGAATTTTTGCAGGCAGGTACTTACATGGGTAAATTTTTGAAGGACGGAGCCCCTTTTCTAACACTTTACAACATAGTTGAAAAGTGATTATGATTTTGTTCATTCTGTCTGTCTGTCTGTCTGTTTGTCCGTTAGCTCGATAACTGCCCTAAAAATAACTTTATCAAAATGAAATTTTCGTATGGTGTTCGGACGGTCTGTGGGACTTATGGGAATATAAATGAATAATAACGCCCAATTAGTTTTGGATTGAACCCGGGTTGAAAAAATGAAATACACTAAACCCTATAGGCCCTAAATTTTTAAACATTTTTGAAGCAAATTTGAAAATCATAAATTGCTTCGAAAGTTTTAAGAAATAATCAAATTATCCCATGAAAAATATGAAAACAAGAAAGATCAATCATGCTTAAAGCATTGATTATGAAACACTTTCCAACTTCAATGCAATTTTATTTAAACAAGTCTAAAATGCAATACATTCCTCGGTAATATTTTGAAAGTTATCACAATACAGCATTAATTTATTATATTTGAAAACTTAAACCTTCATCGGAAAAAATGAACTTCATTCAAATGACGGCATTGAAATATAAATTGCCTGGTTTAAACATTTCTAAAATGTTATAAATTCCTCGGTAATAGTTTTAGAATTATCATAATACTACGATAATTTATTATATTTGAAAACTTCATCGAAAACAACTGAAATTAATTCAAATGACGCCATAGAAAAAATAACACGCCTGGATCTCTCTATGAAAACAGGATTTCATTCATAACTTTCTCTCATTCTTTTCATTCATCACAATACTATAATAATTTATTTTATTTAAACATTTTGTTTAAGACCATGGAGCTACAAAAAATTAAACTCTATGCTTGAAACTTCATAAAAAAAAATCGTCCTCTTTATGAAATTAATTAATATTTCATTCATATCAGCCATGCAGACTCCATGGACTAAATTACTTTGTGTCAAAAAAATACAGAAATTCTAATACAACTCATTCTATATATTTTGCTGTTTACATTTTACATAGGTGAAAAATAGGCTTAGTTGTAGAAATAATCAAACTTAGATGAGCATTTAAACTCAAATATATTGTCATTGCGTTGTTTCAGTATGTAGATGCACAGACTTTAAGCAAAAATAAAGTAGTTTTAGGACGGATACAACACTCAATATGAATTAAAAAGAACTTTAAACAAGAAAGATCAATCATGCATAAGCATTGATTATGAAACACTTTCCAACTGAAATGTAATTTCATTTAAAAATTTCTAAAATGTGATTCATTCAGTGGTAATATCTTTTACATTATCACAGTAGTACAGTAATTTATTATACTTAAATATTTAAAACTGTATCGAAATATAAATCATCCGATTCTTTATGCAAAATCAATGAATATTTCATTCATATAACTTGTATTCCAGACTCCAGAGCTAAATAATTTTGTGTGAAAAAAATTCAGCAATTCTTATGTAATTCATCTTACAATCGCTTGAGATATTTGCATTCTGCATATGTTAAAATTAGGCTTCCTTGAAGAAATAATAAAAGTTTAGGGATCATTTAAAATCACAACTATTGTAATTGCATAGGCACGGAATTTAGATACACAGATAATACACAGATAATATATATGTGTATGTGTATGTACTCAAAGTATTGGAATCGTGCCGAAGATCGGAACTCGAATTTTCAAAGGATCTACACGTTTTGGGACTTCTAGAACACGAAAAAACTACTTTTAGGAAAACGTCTGTGTGTGTAAGGGTGTATCTGTGTATGTTTCTGTGTGTCTGTGTGGATATTACATCCACTCTAATTGAAAAACTAATGGACCAAATTTCATACAATTTGGTAGGTATGTTTTTTGTGGGAAATCCTGATGTTCATTAGATTATAGTACGATTCGTAATAAAAGAATCTGCCTTCTTTGCGAAATGGCCGCAGAAATTGCCTTTATCCACTCTAGCTAAAAACTAATGAACCAAATTTAACAAAATTTGGAGTATAATATTTCAATAACCTACAAGTGATTTATATACCAAATTTAACAAAATTTTTATATAAATCATTTGTAGGTTATTCTACTACGATTCGGGAAAAAGGAACGGGCTATTTTTGCGAAATGGCCAGCAAAAATCGTTATATATAAAAATAAAAGACTACGTGTGCTCAATTATATCAATTAAATTCCTATTTTACATGTGATTTTTGACAACAAAAAGAATAAGACTAACCCCATTACTCTAGGACAAGCCGTTCTTGAGATATTCTAGTTTTTTCGCGTTTTCGCTACGCCACCTTTGACAATAAGTCCAGCTATCAAATGAGAACCAAATTTAAGTTTAACGTGTAAATTCAATGTCATTTAAAATACTTATGTTGTGCAGATAAACTCAAATTATCATTGAATAAATAAAGAGAACGAATATGAGTCTGCAGAGAAAGACATGTGCTGTCCACATCAGAATTTTTAACAATATTACACCAATGATTTATAGAAGTGAACGGGGATTATTTTCAGGCCATTTCGAAAAAAATGTATGATCTATATTTAAAGATCCATCAAATTTTTGTCGAATAAAATGTTCAACAAATTTAAGCTGTGTACCAAATTTTAACTCTCTAGGACGTAGGAAAGTGCATTTAAAATGCCATCAATTAAATTTATCATGAAGAGTTATATAAAATTTAAAAAAAATGAAAAATTGTTATCTACCAAATTTATTTTAAAATATGAAGCCACTCCCATATGCAAAACGTTTAAACAAATGGAGAGATATTTATTATATAGTATCTCTCTCTTTTCTTTCTGGAAGATATCCCAAAGTCAGAATTTAATTGAATTTGTTTTTTTCCCTATATTAAATAATTTTTTTAATTAAAAAACTACTTAACATATTTTACTGAATTTTTTTTATATATTCTATGGGATAATGTGAATATTTCCTAAAAATTTCGAAGCAATTCGTGAATTTTAAATTTACTTAAAAAATGTTTGAAAAATTAGGTCCCATAGGGTTCAATGTATTTCATTTTTTCAACCCGGGTTCAATAAAAAACTAATTGGGTGATATTATTTATTTATATTCCCATAGGTCCTACAGACCGTCTGAACAACATACTAAAATTTCATTTTGATAAACTCATTTTTACGGCAGTTATCGTGCTAACGGACAGACAGACAGACAGACAGACAGACAGACAGACAGAATGAACAAAGTCATAAACACTTTTCAACTTTGTTGTAAAGTGTTAAAAATCACGATTTTGAAACAAGATGGATGCCATATATCATTTTGAAGTGGGTCATGTGATCGTTTCATATCATGGTCACGTGATCGTTTCATATAAGAGGTGTAATTATTATTTTAATTTTTATTTAAAAAACTTCTGAATATATTTCGCTGAATTTTTTTTTATATATTTTATGGAACAATTTGAATTTTCAATTTGTGAATTTTAAATCCGCTTAAAAAATGTTTGAAAAATTAGGTCCCTTAGGGCTCAATGTATTTCATTTTTTCGACCCGGGTTCAATCCAAAACTAATTGTGTGATATTATTCATTTATATTCCCATAGGTTCTACAGACCGTCTGAACAACATACTAAAATTTCATTTTGATTAAGTCATTTTTACGGCAGTTATCGTGCTAACGGACAGACAGACAGACAGACAGTCAGACAGAATGAACAAAGTCATAAACACTTTTCAAATTTGTTGTAAAGTGTTAAAAATGTCAGCAAAATATATTCGGTAGTTTTTTAAACAAGAATTACAATAATAATTGCACCCATATTATATGAAGAGATCACGTGACCCACTTCAAAATAAAATATGGCATCGATCTTGTGTCAAAATCGTGATTTTTAAAGTCATCTTTAATTTGTATTTAGTGTTGTGTCCATCCGGAAACCGCTTTATTTTTGCTTAAATTCTGTGCATCTACATTCTGAAAGAACGCAATTGCAATATATTTGAGATTAAATGATCATAAAACTTTGATTATTCCTACAACGAAGCCTAATTTTCACTAATAGAGAGTGTAAACACCAAAAAATATGAGTTGTATGAGAATTGCTGCATTTCTTTAACGCAAAATTATTTATCTCTAGATTCTGCAATTAGATGATATGAATTAAACATTCGTTGATTTTACATAGAGAAGCAGACAATTTTTTCGTTGTTTTAAGCATAGAGTTAAATTACTTGTTCCTCCATGGTTTAAAGTTTTTAAATAAAATAAATTATTGTAGTATTATGATGAATGAAAAGAATGGAAAAAAGTTTATGAATGAAATATTACCGCTGAATGTATCGCATTTTAGAGATGCTTAAATCAGGCAATTTATATTTCAATGACGTCATTTGAATAAAGTTTATTTTTTTCTATGAAGTTTTAAGTTTTGAAATATAATAAATTAATGTAATTTTGTGATACTTTTAAAATTTTTACCGAGGAATGTATTGCATTTTAGAGATGTTTAAATGAAATTGCGTTGCAGTTGGAAAGTGTTTCATAATCAATGCTTTATGCATGATTGATCATTCTTATTTTAATTTTCGTGTAGTTTTTAAGATGTACTTTTTATTACCTATCGGCACGTCTAGCGATTTCTCTGTGTCGTACCGTAAAAACTGTGGCATACAAATATATGAAATTTGGCACATTTATAGAGAAATAATAGGGTAATACGATGAAATAAACCGGAAGGAATTCAGGTTTCAAGGAATTCAATTTCAAGGAATTCAGTTTTTGGATTCCCTGAGCTAAGAAAAATCTCCGCTTTTTCCTCCTGCGCAAACTAAGCAGAGATGGAACAGAGATTTTTAAAAGTAGAATTTTTAGGAAATATAGATATGAAGCGAGTTTTGCGAGAGCAGCGAGTAGGACGCGAAGCCTCCGGAAGGGGGTTGCGTGAGCGGAGCGGGCGGGGGGCAGAGCCCCCTAGTCATTTAAAATATAAAAGAAAATTCTGATTTAAGTAGAACACGACTTTCTCTACATCATGTTCCTTCCTTCAATGCGAAATAATCATATTCAAAATCTACGGCACAATGTTTTGAATGTTGTACATTTCATTGTCATTTAGCGCTTTTCTGGATGACAACATGTAAAATTATTTTGAAGTCAGAAATGAACTTATATTTCACGCAAATATAACTTCGCAACTGGAAATATTGCTAACATCTGCTAATTAATACACTCCATTATATTAAAATATCATGAATTATATCATCAATTTGGCATCATTATCGTAGCTTTAGCATCATGTTTGTTAATTTGACTCCACATTAAAATCAATTTAGCGATATTTCGCCAAATTAGTCGCCAACATTTTTGGGTTATATGTTTGATGATACTTATTACTGTCTAGTTTATGTATGTTTTTAGATACCTTTATTTGAAAAACGCGCAATACCTCAAGAACTAATCGAACTAGCGTCTAAAATTTGTGTCATTCGTGTTAGAAACAAAATTCGGTATGAAAGGATTATTTATTTAGCATTGTTGAATACCTTGCTTTTTCATTTTTTTTTCAAAAATTCATTCGAATATTCGGGGGGGGGTATCCATGGATAGTAATAATCGCACAAAATTAAGTTTTATACGCTCCAGCAGTTTGTAAGATATCGCATCCTCAAACTCGTGGACACACACACACACACACAGACATCACCTCAGAAACGATCGATTCCGGTTCAGGGATTCGAGAACAAAGCCGTTACCGAAGTCATGTTGGACGACATTGGACACAACATGATTATTTTAGAATTGGGCTCCTATTCAGCAATGCTAAAATAGACATCACTTACATGGTCAGAGTTTAATGCACAGCTTGTTCAAAATGCTCTGCGTCAGCAACAATGCACATTTAAATTTGAGAAATAATATGACAAATTGACAAGCACTGCTGGTGTCACCATATCACAGCTCCAGATAATATGACTTTTAGAGATATGTATTTATTGCCTTCCATATACGATTTTAATACGTTTCTGGTATCGATTTCTACCAGTCAGATATATAAATAATTATAATTGTGTAAATATATATGTAATATAATTATGTAATTATGGATGTATTATATATGTATTATGCATGCATTATGTATGTTACTCTATAATTGTGTAAATGGATTTTTTCGTCTATATCGCCTTGTTGTCAAGGGGTTCGTTATCCAAGCTTTTGAAATTCTCCGCTGGGGGTGTTACAATCATTTCTACTCGCTCAGACATTGTCATTTTACTATAGATAGTCATAATGTGTACCCCCAGGTATCTTACCTTACAAACTCATTGGGTGCTTAAGGATTTTTCTTAGGAACCTTGTATTTTCAGAGATTCATATAATTATTTATCTAAATAATAAATTGACTTTTTTTTTACGGATTTTATTTATGACATATTTATTATATATTGATGTGATTTATCTGAGAAATAAACACACCTTTCGCATCGTATTTTTTATTACACCAAAAACCCTTTAAGATCTTTCTTTTCAATACTGAAAATTTCAAGAGAAAAAATTATTTTCCTATCATAGAAGCATTCATCCTAGTTTTTGGCCTAAAAATGGTTCTTACAAGAATAATGCCTCCGCCCATCTGTCAAATAGTACGCGCAGGATGCAGAATAAATTTGATCGATGAATATATTCTTCTTCTTTTTATTTAGCTGGTGGATATCCACTTTATTGCTTTCCGTCGATGAGAAAAATCATTTTTCCGTTTTGCGGTGTTTACGCCCCTTTATTTCTTTTAAGTCAGCTCTGAATGATGTGTTAAAAGTTTTTTTGTTTATCGACCCCAAAAGAAGCGGAGCGCATTAATTAATGCATGTGGTTTTTTGTTCTTTATGAATGATGACTAGTAATTATTTCTCGGCTCGAATTTCAGTGATATTCTTCTCGAATTTTAGGGGGATTTCTGAAATCTGGCGAATATTAAATATATTAGCGAATTTCACACCCCGGCTCCTATTATTCTCAAATTTTTATAAGTTTTAGGTTATTATTTCGCGGCTCTAATTTCCGCAACTTTTTTTCGATATTTTTAATTTTTCTTTTCTGAAATTCCGCAAATATCAACTATATCATATCCTTAGACATTTTAAGCGAACAAGAAAGCGTATTTGTTTCAGCCAGATTCTTATGTTGAAAGGCTGAATTTCGTTCATATAAAACGACCGCAAAATAATTGGGTGTCAGCAAAAGTTTGATAAATTTCTATGGAATACGATAAAAGGGCATTTCTTAGCTACATAAAGTCGTTGTCCGTTGTCTTTAAACACATACAAATAGTGTTGATGACGAATAATCATTTTCTAAATATAACTAGAAAGATCAATCATGCTTAAAACATTGATTATGAAACACTTTCCAACTGAAATGCAATTTTATTTAAACATCTTTAAAATGCGATACATTCAGCGCTGATATATTTTTTAAATTATCACAGTACTACAGTAATTTATTATATATGAAAACTTAAAACTTCATCAAAAAAACGAACTTTATTCAAATGGCGCCATCGAAATATAAATCGCGTGGCTCTCAATGTAAAATCAATGAATATTTCATTCATATCACTTATATTCCAAACTCCAGAGCTAAATAATTTTGAGTGAAAGAAATCAAGCAATTCTTATACAACTCATATATCAATCACTTGTTTACATTCTACATTCATTAAAATTAGGCTTCGTTATAGAAATAATCAAAGTGCGATGATCATTTAAATTCAAAACTATTGTAATTGCGTTTGCGCAGAATATAGACGCACAGCAAATACGCAAAAATAAAGCGGTTTTAGGACGGATGCAACACTAAATATAAATTTAAAAGAACTTTAAAAATCCCGTATTTGGCACTGGGATAAAAATATGGATGTCATATTTTATTTGAAATTTCTCTTCACAAAATATGGATGCACTCATTATTTTAATTTTTATTTAAAAAACTACCGAACATACTTTGCTGAATTTGTTTTATATATTTCATGGTATAATTTTAATATTTCTTAAAATTTTCGAAGCAATTTGTGAATTTTAACTTCGCTTAAAAAAATGTTTGAAAAATTAGGTCCCATAGGGCTCAATGTAATTCACTTTTTCAACCCGGGTTCAATCCAAAACTAATTAGGTGATATTAGTCATTTACATTACCATATGTCCCACAGACCGTCTCTACAATATACTAAAATTTCATTTTGAGAAAGTCATTCTTACGGCAGTTATCGTGCGCACGGACAGACAGAGAGACAGAATGAACAAAGTCATAAACACTTTTCAACTATGTTGGAAAGTGTTAAAAACGTGTTACAAGACAAAAAACACTGACTTAAAGAAGAAAAGCTATGCATGTACACTATAATGTCTCAAAACTGTGTCCAGTTAAACCAAAATCTTGATCTGATCTAATGTAATGGCGTTGGTTGTATTGCCAGCATTTGTTTGGTTTATAAATATAAGTACCGATTTAAAATAAATTTGAATATAATGTTGATTCCGTTACACATCGATTATTTGTATTACTGCCTCGTAAAGTTTCTTTGGAAATGTTAGTGGAAAACCCAAACCGCCCAAATTACCCCAAAGTTTAGAACAAGCAGTACGATGAGTGGCTGGATTACAAATGTTATTGTCGACCTCGAATTTTCGCAATTTCCCCAACGACTTCTCCTCTAATTTTGCCTTTTTCCACTTGCGATATGATTACTGCCTTAATAATGACACTGGTAGCCAATTTCTTTTAAATTGGAAGAGAAAAATCTAATTTGTATAACACTTTACTTTTTTATACACATAGCAAATTTTAAAATTTCGGGGATAAATGGCTAGCATTACAGCATAGCTTCAAATCGATATCCCCGAAAATGATTAGAATCTTCATTTCAAGTATTAAAATAAGCGTGCCACATTTTCCTTAATTCGCTTGATTTTTTAATAGATATCACGGTATCTGTTGATAAGTTATATTTTTAATGTAGTTTAATTGCACTGATAATTATTTGAAAGTATCCGTGTATTACAATTATTTGAAATTACACTGAATAGGAAGATTTAATTCAATTTTCGTTTTCATTTGGCAACTGTGCGTGTTTGTAAAGGCAACACTTCAAAATCCGAAAATACTAAAATATCTTGAAAACGGTCAGTTTCAGAGTTATGGGGTTGATTTCATTATTTTCGTTGTTAACAATTACGTGTAAAACAAGTATTTAATTGAAATATTTGAGCTCATATAGCCTTTTATTTTAGATTTTGATGATTATTGCTGGTCATTTCGCAAAAGAAAGCCGCTTCTGTTTTTCTGGATCGTACCAAAAATCTAATCAGCACCAGGGTAACCGACAAGTGACTCACCTACCAAATTAAAAAAAGAAATCATTGAGTAGTTTTTAACTGAAGTGGAAAACATCGTCATTTCATCAAAATAACAAAAACTTTATATCGCGAATAATTCAGCCTCGTGTAATAAGGTTGGTTTAATCGTTTTGTCCTTTAAAATTACGTGTAAAACAAGCATTGAATTAATACATTTCAATATATTGTCTTGTATTTTAGGTTTTGTTAAATCTTGCGGACCATTTTGCAAAAGAAGCAGGATATATTTTTCTGAATAGTACCAAAATTCAATCAGCACCAGGGTAGCCCAGGAGTGACTCATCTACCAAATTTTATGGCACTTTGTCCAGCAGTTTTGAGCTAGAGTGATTATATACATTGCACAGACAGATAGACAGAGAGGTAGACACACAGATGGATAGATAAGCAGACATACGCGCAGATGTCACGCTAAAAATAGATATTTCGGATTTTAGAGGGCTCGAAATGTGTAGATTCGTCGAAAACTCAAGTTGCGATTTTCGACACAATTCCAGTACTTTCCCTACACATCACCATTTATTGTAAGGACGGTAAAATGGTATGCAGGTGAATGTTGACCAAAGTTCATAGTTTTGTAAATTATTTTAAAAGCAGAAAGGATGTTGTATTCTTCTGATACATGTGAAGATAATTCTGTATAGCGAAGACAGAAATTCTATACATTTTTTAGGAAGAGTAAAAGTAATATTTTAATACAATTCCTTGAAGAACTTTATTATTTAAAATACTAATGGAATTTGCACATATTTTAAATCACTAACTATGGCGGGTATATCTGCTAATATTCTTATACAATAGTTTAGCATGCCTATTGAAAAAATGGTTGGCTGTTTGACAGTAAAATTTTGCAATATGCATTTATTATTTAAAATGTTAGCATTTAATCTGGTTGTGAGGACAGTGAAACTTACTATAGTAGATTTTAACTATTGTAGATTTTAACTATTGTAGATTTTAACTTCTCTGGAGTTATATATTTATTTTGTGGTGTGGAGTACCTCTTTAATTGTTATAAGTAAATTTATATCTTGAACTTTCCAATTATACTCTCTGTTTGCTTGATTTGTTATCTGTACTATTGCACATGCATTGCATGCTATTTAGAAATGTATTCTTACATTCAGGTTGCGTTGCATTCTTCTCATTCGTGAAGGAAAGTTATTCTCAGAACTTTTGCACATAAATTTGTTTTAGATTCTATCCGTTTGATGTTCACTGTATTGCACGCAATTTCGTAATCCTCTTTTGAAGAACAATGCAAAAGTATCTGAATAAATATCATTTTCAATTTCTGAACATACATAGTGAAATGTATAGGGAAAGTACTATGAAGGGGTCAAAAATTAGAAATCGAGTTTTCGACAGAAGAATACGTTTCAGGAATCATTGAACACGAATCGAACGTTTTTGAAGTGATTTTTTTTGTGTGTATGCATGTATGTGTGTCCTTGAGTCTGTGGATCCGATATCTCACGAACGAATAAAGCGTTTCTTATGTAATTTGGTACTATTATTATAATCCGTGAATACCTGAAGCCTATTGATTTAAAACGTGATCGAACCTTCGAAAGACTCCTAAATATTGGAATGCATTATTGAAAAAATCCGTATATTCAACAATGTTAAATAAATAATCATTTCATACCCAATTTTTATTCTAAAACGAATGCTACAAACTTTACTTAGGACGCTAATTTGAATCGTTTTTGAGATATTGCACGTTTTTTAAATACATGTTTCTGAAAAAATTACATAAAAATGAACAATAGTAAATATCATCAAATACAAATTTGGCGAAATATAGTCAACTTGGCTACTTTGTTAACATAGTGCCAAATTGATTGAAAAATATAACACTAAAGTTGCTTAAATGACGCCATGTTGATGAATTAATAATAATTTGGCGACTTTTTTTAAATGTTGCGAAATTGACGAAAATGTCGCCAGATTGATAAAAATCACGTTAAATCAAAGAAAATGATGACTAATTGATGAAAATTTAATGGAAAGTATATAAGAATCGACTATAAGAATAACTTAGTTCTTCGTCCGTAACGCTTAGCGAATTTTGGCAAAGGATTTTGGTGGAATATCGTCAACTTAACGACTTTTTAAAATGTTGCTAAATTGACGAAAATGTCGCCAAATTAAATAAAATATCGCCAAACTAACAAAAATGTTGCTAAAGTAATAAAATTATCATTAAACTGATAAAATGTCGCTAAATGGGAGGCGATGTTTTGCAAATTTTTAGTTTCTTCATATGACGGGAATACTTTCTAATATATAACAAATGCTCTTCTCTCCGTCTGTTTGTAACATTTAACGATACATTTGGCTAACTTGTCGAATAACCTATCGAAATATCCCCAATTTGGCGATATTTAGCTCCAGATTGACGAAAATACCGTTAAAATTGCAAAAATGATCACACGGTAATGAAAATGACGCTTAATCGATGAATTTATTATTAAAATATTTATATATATTGTTTACTGGGGATACTATCAATATTAATAATTGTTAATTTATATATGCGTAAAATATAAGTTAATTGGGTACGAAAAGTTTTTACATGTTATAATCCGAAAAAAGCGTCAAATATACAATTCAATGGTAAGAACACAGTACCGTGGATCTTGTACTTCACTATGAAAGAAATACATTTATTTCATTATATAAGGAAAGTCATGTGCTATCCACATCGGATTTTTAATAGTAGGGGCGGAATTATTTGGAGCATCAGCGAATTTCTAGCATAAATAAAACAAGAAAGATCAATCATACATAAAGCATTTATTATGAAATACTTTCCAACTGCAATGCAATTTTATTTAAACATCTCTAAAATACAATACATTCCTCGATAATATTTTTACAATAATTACAATACTACAATAATTTATTATATTTGAAAACTTAAAACTTAATAAAATAATATATAAAAATGAACTTTAAATAAAAAAATAAAAATATATAATAATGAACGATAAAAATGGACTTTATTCAAATGACATCATTGAAATATAAATTGCCTGATTTAAACATCTCTAAAATACGATACATTCAGCGGTAATATTTTTAAATGTTCACAGTACTACAATAATTTATTATGTTTGGAAACTTCATCGAAAACGAATGAACTTTATTCAAATGATGTCATCGAAATATAAATCGCCTGGCTCTCTATGTAAAGACAGCATTTCATGCATAAACTCTTTTTCATTCCTGCCATTCATCACAATACTATAATAATTTATTTCATTTAAAAACATAAAACCATGGAGGTACAAGTAATTTAACTCTATGCTTAAAACTTCATCGAAAAAATCATCTGCTTCTCTATGTAAAATCAATGAATGTTTCATTCATATCAGCTATATTGCAGACTCTATAAGTAAATAATTTTGCATTAAAGAAATGCAGCAATTCTTATACAACTGATCCTACATCTTTTGGTGTTTCCATTCTCCATAAACGAAAATTAGGCTTCGTTGTAGCAATAATCAAAATTGCGTTGTTTCAGAATGTAGATGCACAGAATTTAAGCAAAAATAAAGCGGTTTTAGAACGGATACAACATTAAATATAAATTATAAAGAACTTTAAAAATCACGATTTTGACACAAGATGAATGCCATATTTTATTTTGAAGTGCGTCACTTGATCTCTTTATATAATGGTCACGTCATCTCTTCATACAAAGGGTGTAATTATTTTTTTTATTTTATTTAAAAACTATTGAATATATTTTGCTGAAATTTTTTTATATATTTTATGGGATAATTTGAATATGTCATAAAACTTTCGAAGTAATTTTTAACACTTTACAACAAAGTTGAAAAGGGTTTATGACTTTGTTCATTCTGTCTGTCTGTCTTTCTGTCTGTTTGTCCTTTAGCAC
Organism: Amaurobius ferox; assembly: GCA_951213105.1. Classification (NCBI taxonomy): domain Eukaryota; kingdom Metazoa; phylum Arthropoda; class Arachnida; order Araneae; family Amaurobiidae; genus Amaurobius; species Amaurobius ferox. The sequence goes on from OX578142.1 coordinate 51,457,627, forward strand.
GATAACTGCCGTAAAAATGACTTAATCAAAATGAAATTTTACTATGTTATTCCGACCGTCTGTAGGACCTACGGGAATATAAATGAATAATATCACCCAATTAGTTTTGGATTGAACCCGGGTTGAAAAGATGAAATACATTGAACCCTAAGGGACCTAATTTTTCAAACATTTTTTAAGCGGATTTAAAATTCACAAATTGCTTCGAAAATTTTAGGTGATATTCAAATTTTTCTATAAAATATATGAAAAAAATTTCAGCAAAATGTATTCAGTAGTTTTTCAAACAAAAATTAAAGTAATAATTACACCTCTTATATGAAGCGATCACGTGACCATGATTTGAAAACATCACGTGACCATTATATGAAGAGATCACGTGGCCCACTTCAAAATAAAATATGGCATCCATCTTGTCTTAATCTTGTCATCCATCTGATTTTTAAAGTTCCTTTTAATTCATATTGAGTGTTGTATTCGTCCTAAAATCGCTTTATTCTTGCTTAAATTCTGTGCATCTACATACTGAAACAACGCAATGACATTATATTTGAGTTTAAATGATCATCCAAATTAGATTATTTCCACAAAGAAGCCTATTTTTCACTTATGTAAAATGTAAACAGCAAAATATGTAGGATTAGCTGTATAAGAGTTGCTGTATTTCTTTAACGCAAAAGTATTTAGCTCATGGAGTCTGCACAGCTGATATGAATGAAATATTCATTGATTTTACAGCGAGAAGGACAATTTTTTTCGAAGAAGTTTTAAGCATACAGTTTAATTACTTGTAGCTCCATGGTCTTATGTTTTTAAATAAAATAAATTATTGTAGTATTGTGATGAATGAAAGGAATGGAAAAAAGTTTATGAATGAAATGCTACTTTTATAGAGAGTGCCAGACGATTTATATTTCGATGACGTCATTTGAATGAATGTCAATTGTTTTCGATGAAGTTTTCAAATATAATAAATTATTGTAGTATTATGATGATTTTAAAAATATTACCGTGGAATGTATCGCATTTTAGAGATAATTAAACCATGCAATTTATATTTCAATGCCGTCATTTGAATGAAGTTCATTTTTTTAGATGAAGGTTTAAGTTTCCAAATATAATAAATTAATGTAGTACTGTAATAAGTTTTAAAATATTACTTAGGAATGTATTGCATTTTAGGAATGTATTGCATTTTACTTAGGAATGTATTGCATTTTAGATGTTGAAATAAAATTGCATTGAAGTTGGAAAGTGTTTCATAATCAATGATATAAGCATGATTGATCTTCCTTGTTTAACACTTTACAACTTAGTTGAAAAATGTTTATGAATTTGTTTATGCTGTCTGTCTGTCCGTTAGCACGATAACTGCCGTAAAAATGAGTTTATCAAAATGAAATTTTAGTATGTTGTTCAGACGGTTTGTGGGACATATGGGACTATAAATTAAGAATGTCACCCAATTAGTTCTGGATTGAACCCGGATTCAAGAAATGAAATACATTGAATCCTATGGGACGTAATTTTTCAAACATTTTTAAGCGGATTTAAAATTCACAAATTGCTTCGAAAATTTTAGGTGATATTCAAATTTTTCTATAAAATATATGAAAAAAATTTCAGCAAAATGTATTCAGTAGTTTTTCAAACAAAAATTAAAGTAATAATTACACCTCTTATATGAAGCGATCACGTGACCATGATTTGAAAACATCACGTGACCATTATATGAAGAGATCACGTGGCCCACTTCAAAATAAAATATGGCATCCATCTTGTCTTAATCTTGTCATCCATCTGACTTTTAAAGTTCTTTTTAATGATGAAGTTTTCAAATATAATAAATTATTGTAGTATTATGATGATTTTAAAAATATTACCGTGGAATGTATCGCATTTTAGAGATAATTAAACCATGCAATTTATATTTCAATGCCGTCATTTGAATGAAGTTCATTTTTTTAGATGAAGGTTTAAGTTTCCAAATATAATAAATTAATGTAGTACTGTAATAAGTTTTAAAATATTACTTAGGAATGTATTGCATTTTAGGAATGTATTGCATTTTACTTAGGAATGTATTGCATTTTAGATGTTGAAATAAAATTGCATTGAAGTTGGAAAGTGTTTCATAATCAATGCTATAAGCATGATTGATCTTCCTTGTTTAACACTTTACAACTTAGTTGAAAAATGTTTATGAATTTGTTTATGCTGTCTGTCTGTCCGTTAGCACGATAACTGCCGTAAAAATGAGTTTATCAAAATGAAATTTTAGTATGTTGTTCAGACGGTTTGTGGGACATATGGGACTATAAATTAAGAATGTCACCCAATTAGTTCTGGATTGAACCCGGATTCAAGAAATGAAATACATTGAATCCTATGGGACGTAATTTTTCAAACATTTTTAAGCGGATTTAAAATTCACAAATTGCTTCGAAAATTTTAGGCCATATTCAAATTATTCCACAAAATATATAAAAAAAAAATTCAGAAAAATATATTCAGTAGTTTTCTAAATAAAAATTAAAATCATAATCACATGCTTTATATGAAGAGCTCACGTGTTCATTATATGAAGTGATCACGCGCGTGAACATTTTATAAAGTGATCACGTGATCCACTTCAAAATAAAATATGGCATCCATCTTGTGTCAAAATCGTGATTTTTAAAGTTCTTTTTTATTCGTATTTAGTGTTGTATCCTTCCTAAAACCGCTTTAGTTTTGCTTAAATTCTGTGCATCTACATACTGAACGGGATCAGTAGTTTTATTCTTCAGTTCTGCAAATTCAGAGCTACGAATTTGGCGGAATATCGCTAACTTGGCAACTTTTCTTAAACTTTGCCAAATTGACGGAAATGTCGGCAAATTTTTAAAATATCACCAAATTGATAAAATGTTTGTAAATCTATAAAACTATCATGAAATTGATAAAATTGCGCTTAATAAATGAAATTAATTGTGTTTTGTTACGGGATAGTCTTGTGATGATGTTTCGTCAATTTGTCGCAAAATGGGACTATCTGTTCTACTGTCCCACTTGGCGATAAATTTGGCGATTTTTTTAATTATCGCTAAATTAACGTAAATGTCGCCAAACCTTCCATGGAGATAGCTATATTCAGGCGATATGATTTGCAGCAATTTATTTGAAGTAAATAATATCATGTCGTTTAGCAATGAATGTAAATCCAATGTGTTATGCGGCACACGATTTTTATTAAATCTTTTCCGATTTGAATAATAAGGATATGTATATAAAATGAATTTCATTGACATTGCATTTTTGACTGGATAATATCAATTACGGTTTTCAGGTTTAAAGATTATTATTATTGATATTTTCGGGGATTATTGATTCAGGGATTATTGATATTTTAAAAGTTATTATGTCATTGTTTTATCATGATAAACATTGTTTAAACTCGTATATTGTACGTTGTACGAGTAATCTTCTACAAATGCACGGGTATATCTTCTAATCTACGAGAATATATATAGTACAGGTATATTGGCATATATTTTGATATATATTGGCATATATTGTAATTAATTACGACCTTCTGGTATAAGGATTACGGGGATTATTGATATTTTCAGTTTCTTACGTGATCTGTTTTATTTTGGCAAAATTTAATGCTTTAATTTTAATGATTTCATTTTGCATATATTGATTAAATTCCTTTTTTGGTTTTGTAAATTTGGTTACAAAAGGGGCCAGGATGTTTTATTCTTCAGATCTGCCCGTGAAGATAATTTTATATAGTGAGAACAGAGATTCGTAAACTTCTTTTTAGGAGAATTGTATTAAATATTTTAACAGAATATTTTGATTAAAAATGTCATTTAGTATACTATAGGAATTTACACATGATTGTGAAGTTTCTTCATATAAGTTTCTTTATTTAAGTTTCGTTATTTAAGTTTCTTTATTTAATTTTTTTTATATTATATACTCCGTATGAAGAACGGGTATGCTGCTAGTCACAAATATTACCGTTTCTACGTAAATTTCACATTTATATCAATTTATTATGTATATTTAAATAGGATGCGTTCCATGCTTTCAATGAGGTGATCAACCATCGCAGATGCGAGCAATGACCATTCCTTTAATAGGGCTGTCTCCAACTCTTTGAGACTGCCTGGAGGAGGTAAACGTGCAGAGACAACAAACCCGAGGGCATTCTAATGGTTTTCAATGGGATTAAGATCGGGGGAATACGCCGGCCATTCCATACGAGAAATGCCCTCACTTCTCCAGGTATTCGTCAACGATGTTAGCACGATGGGGACGGGATAAGGAGGAAATCAGGAGCAACTGCTGCAACGCAGAGTCACGCAATGCGGTCTGGGACTTCATTCGATACCGCGCTAACATCACGGAACCGCCATTAAAGATGTGAAGCTCTGTGCGATATCCCACTGAAATTCCAGCCCACACCATGACAATGCCACCTATGAATGCGTGATATTCGATAATATTCTTGGACTGATTGCGTGTACCTCGTTATCTCCAGACCCTTACACGCTTATCATCTGATTCCAGGGCAAATCTGGACTCGTTCGTGAACAGGACGTTGTACCAATCTGAGGCAGTCCAATTGACATGTTGACGACACCACTTTAACGTGGTATTTGGGCGTGCAGTCGCTTCACGTGGAGCCATTTGCGCACAGCACCGGCAGATATTGTCTTACCAAGTGCCGCTGCAACCATGGATGTAACAGTTGTGGAGGTCGTTTGTCGATTCCACTTGGCTACTATAGCAATATATCGATCATCAGAGGGGGTGGTAACCTTGGGACTATCGGGAAAAGGTATCTGGACAACTGTTTGACTTGTTTGGAATTGTTTCTATAATCGAGAAATTACAGAATGTTCAACACCAACGAAAATAGCGACATCTTTGATTGACTGTCCTGTTTCAATGCGTCCGACAGCACGCCAGCGTTTACTATCTGTCATTCGTCTTCTTTCGGCCATAGAAACACGAATATCATGAAACATAATTCTGCAAAAGTTATAAACACTTCGTATCAGCATTTAAATGCACCTCCCCAAACCCTTCAGAATGCTGGCGCCTTCAACGACTGCCTAATTAGCATATATCCGGACAGTCAATCGGGATTGGCTGTAGCATACGATATTTGCATACTGCCATCTACATCCATAGCGATTTTCAACCACTCAAATTCAAATACACTTTCGAAAAATGAAAATGTGCATTGCGTGCTTAACATTTGGAAGTGAGTGTAATTAGCAGCACTGGATGTTTCACAATAGTATTGCATAATATCCGTTTATCATTTAACTAGAAAATGATACCAGCGTTGTTTGGGAGTTAAAGCAGGGATAAATTTAATAGATGGATTAAAGAAACATAACATCATAAACAAACTTCATTCATATAAATAACAGTGAATACAAAAATTAATTAGACAAAATACTCCTTACCTGTTAGTATAAATTCAAGATGTATTCAAAATATCAGCATGGCTACCAGGAAGGTGCCGTAATGATTGCACAGACAAAACTGAGTAAAGCAGACAAAATTTGTAGTCTAAGCGCAGGCGTTTAAAACAACGAATAGAAGAAGTAGGAAGCCAATGAAATGTGTTTTAACGTTTCACCAGAAGAGTGGTCTGAGTATGGGTAGCTGTTAGATCGTATCGGTAGTTGCTGAGTATGAGGCGAGATAAAGAATGGGGTTTTATTTTTGCTGTCTGAGTATCAGTAGCTGTTAGATTGTGACGGTAGGTGGATATTATCTGATTTTAGACTTCAAAAATCCGAATTAAAAAAATAACGTCGGGGTGTCCTCTCCCGGGACCTAAGTACCTGTGCACAAAATTTCATGGCCGTATGACCCATAAATTTACCGTTACAGACCCCGCATACTCACACACTTCTTTTAATATGCAGGAAGTATTACCATTTAATTCGTGTATGAGCCTGAGGTGTCTCCAGGGGGTTTGGGTCCCATCGGGACATGTTGAAGTTTGGTGAATATTTCGTTAACATCCCCCCCCCCCGCACACACACACAAAATTTTTTGTGTCGACACTACTGATATGAGTACCGTGAAATATATATGTTGTAGATTGTAGCTTCTTTACAATTATTCAGTTATTTTGTAGTGCATGGTACATTTAATATTGCTGAGTACACTCATATATTGAACTTATATACATCCCAATTACCTAATTATGCTGTCAGTTTGCTCGATATGCTATCTGTATTGTTTGACATGCATTGCATGTCATTTTGTAATTTATTTTTACAATCAGGCTGCCATGCATTCTTTCTCATCCGTTTTAGGAAAGTCATTCGCAGAAGCACTTTAGAAAATAAATATGTTTTAGATTGCATCCGTTTATTCTTGAAGGTATTGCATGCCATTTCGTAATTCCCTTTTACGGAATAATGTAAAAGTACCTAAATAAATATCATTTTTTCAGGCTGTTTCATTTATGCTAGATAAATAGCTGCAAATGTACCAGCGTTGCTCGGGATTTAAATTTGAGCAAATTTTAAAATAATTCATATTACTTTAAAAATTTTCATTTCTATGTTTAGTTTAATCCCCTAATAAAATTATAATAAGCTTTGTCCTCGCTATACAAATTGTTTTGTACTATTTTTATACTGTTGTTAAAATCTTTTAAGCGCATTCAGTTAACTAAAAGGGAACTTTTGTCAATATAAAACAGATGTCTTAAAAATGTGAAATTATCAATAATTATCCTAATCTTGATTCCCTTGACTGTAACCGATACAATACGATTAAAAATATAACAACGTTCCATTACATGGATTCAGAGATGGAACTGGATGGATATCATAACGTTGAAAAAACGCGACCGTGCTAGCAAACTATTTTGGGACTACGGGACGCATAATTCCCCATTGAAATATATTGAATTTGTAAGGGTTGGAGTTTATACTTTATTTTCTTTCAATTTTCACTTATTTCAAAACTATCTTTATGAAATGGTATTTAAATTTCAGTAGATATGGTTTTATTTAAATTAAAAATTGTCACAAAAATAACAATGCTACTTTACCGAATAAATTAATCAATACGTCCACTTGTAATTTTGCGTCTGTTTCGAGTAGCATTTAGAACGGCTAGTTATCCGGCCAGTTTCTTTTTCTAAATAGATGTTCTTTTATAAATGTGATTTTTATATCAATGGCATTATTATTTAAATTAGTTGAATTGAACAGAAATCGTCTGCCGTATAAACACAATTGATATAATTCCGTTGCTAAGCAACATGATATAAATTTCTGAAAATGAAGTTTCGTAAAAAATATCGTTTGCACAATTTTATTTCAACGGAAGTATATTTTGTTAAATTCCCAATAAGTCCTGGTCTTTGAAACTCGAAGCATAGACAGGATAAGCCGCAATGAAATAAAGGGTAACCATAAAAAATTTATAAAAAAAATTCCCAAAATTGTGTATTTGTATACGAAACAGACAGATAAACAGGTATTCTATTTTATATACATAGATATCTCGATCATATTTCTCTCTTTTTTCTTTCATTCTATAGCTATTGCAACGATATTTTATTTTTCCTACAATACATAGCACATGCAAAACGAAAGTATTATGATTTAGCTACATAAATTACTTTAATTTTGATGGATTTGCACGTTTTGGGTACCACTGTACACGAGTCAATAATTTTTGATATGATGCATATATGTCAGTCTTTCTGTACACACTATATCTCTTGGAGGTAAATTCCTTTAAAATTCAGTATGATTATTTAAATTTGTATCTGAAAGAGACGTATGGATTTTCAGGGCGATCGGGTTAAATAATAGCACACATTTCCTGTTTTGAAAACAGGAAAAGTTTAAATAATTTTCTTAAAAAATATTACTTTTGTTACACTGGGTTTCTCTCACATATTTTGCTAGCATATTAACATGGTTTGTGACATATTTTAATGGAAAAAATCACATATGGAAAAAATCTAGTCTTATATATTAATTCTTGTTCATTTTCCAAAAGCGCTTCGAAAATCATTTGGTGTGCCGAGTTTAACAAACGTGCTAAGTTTTAGCCATTCTAAATGTAAGTATAATATAAAGGGTGTCAAAGAAAGTTATGAACCAGACCAATAATTCGAGAAGTTTTCAAGTTGTATGTTTTTATGCATTTGTATTGAAAGCTTCTATGGCGCTATACAATGATACAAATTTACGAGGCTGATATTTTTAAGGGAGGTACTTGGAACTATCTCTCTTTGTCAGAGACATGGGCAAAAAGTCAATTACAAAGCTGTGTAGCATTGCAAATTTAGTACTAAGCAATTCTGTTCCACAGCGAAAATTGTAACACAACTTTCTAATTAACGATTTTAAAAGGTATAATTTTATTAATCTGCATGTAACTAACAGTGTAAAAGTAGAAACATGGGTAAGACATCTTATTACACGTGTAAAAAGCATGCATCATTGCTAAAGGTAAGCAATTTGTATTTTGTGTGCATGATAAAATGATGCCATATTGCCTGAATACTAGATTTACAATAGGGGGAGTTGGATTATGTATACGGGTTTAAGGGTTCCTTTTCATTTTTTCCGTGGGTGAGGGAAACATAAATGCTTAGTACTAATTTTGAAATGCTATACAACTTTGAAATTGACTTTATTGCCCTATCTCTAACAGGAAGTGTCCTATCCACCCTTTTCGTATTCCCCTGTAAAGAGCAGTAGACCCCCCTACAGTTTTTTGATCCTGTACCACCATTAGGGTTTCAAATACACCTACATAATATACATAGGATTATTACTATGCAGGTATTTCAAATTCCGGCATAGTAATAACCCTAATACTTCTCGAGTTATTGTCCTGGTTTATGATCTTCCTTAACACCGTATATGTCTGAAGAAACACCATTTAAAATAAAGTGATGTAAAATTAAAGCAAGAACGATCAATCATGCATAAAGCATTGACTATAAAACGCTTTTCAACTTCAATGCAATTTTATTTAAACATCTCTAAAATGCGATACATTCCTCGGTAATATTTTTAAAATTATCACAATATTACAATAATTTATTATATTTGAAAACTTCATCGAAAACAAATGAACTTTATTCAAATGACATCATCGAAATATAAATCGCCTGGATCTCTATAAAAGCAGCATTTCATTCATAAACTTTTTTACATTCATCAGAATACTATAATAAAATATTTTATTTATTATATTTGAAAACTTAAAACATCATCGAAAAAAAATGAACTTCATTCAAATGACGGGATTGAAATATAAATTGCCTGGTTTAAACATCTCTAAAATGCGATACATTCCTCGGTAGTCTTTTTAAAATTATCATAATACTACAATAATTTATTATATTTGAAAACTTCATCGAAAACAAATGAATTTTACTCAAATGATGTCATTGAAATATAAATCGCCTCTATATAAAAGCAGCATTTCATTCATAAACTCTTTTCCATTCACCACAATACTATAATAATTTATTTTATTTAAAAACTTAAAACTATGGAGGTACAAGTAATTTAACTCTATGCTTAAAACTCGGAAAAATCGTCTGATTCTCTGTGTAAAATCAATGAATGTTTCATTCATATCGGCTATATTGCAGGCTCCATGAGCTAAATAATTTTGCGTTAAAGAAACGCAGCAATCCTTTTACAACTCATTCTACATCTTTTGGTGTTTACATTCTCCATAAGAGAAAGTTGGGCTTCGTTGTAGAAATAATCAAAGTTTGATGATCATTTATACTCAAATATATTGTAATTGCATTGTTTCAGTATGTTGATGCACAGAATTTAAGCAAAAATAAAGCGGTTTTAGGACGGATGCAACATTAAATATGAATTAAAAATAACTTTAAAAATCATGATTTTGACACAAGATGGATGTCATATTTTATTTTGAAGTGGGCCACGTGATCTCTTCATATAATGGTCACGTGATCTCTTTATATAAAGGGTGTAATTATTATTTTAATTTTTATTGAAAAAACTACTGAATATATTTTGCTGAAATTTATTTTTATATATTTTATGGGATAATTTAAATATTTTCTGAAACTTTCGAAGCCATTTGTGAATTTTAAATTCGTTTAAAAAATGTTTGGAAAATTAGGTCCCTTAGGGTTCAATGTATTTCATTTTTTCAATCCGGGTTCAATCCATAACTAATTGGGTGATATTATTTATTTATATTCCCGTAAGTCCCACAGGCCGTCTGAACAATATACTAAAATTTCATTTTGATAAACTCATTTTTACGGCAGTTATCGTGCTAACGGACAGACAGACAGACAGGCAGACAGAATGAACAAAGTCATAAACACTTTTCAACTACGTTGTAAAGAGTTAATGATAAGGGAATATAAAACGCTTTGAAGTTTTATCTAAAGTTCATCTATTTGACTTTTTACGCGTGAATTTTTTTATTCTGCGTATTTATCTTTATCTCATGGACTTGTTTTGGTCACAAAGGTAGAGCTTACAACTTGCATTTTTTCTAAAACTCTTATTTTCTGATTTATTTCATTTTTCGCGGTTCACTATCTCTCTTGGTGACGCCTCTGCACGATATTCGAGACCACATAACCGGAATTGTGTTCTTTCAAATTTTTGTTTGAATCTTTACGATAGATAGGCCGCGGAATCCAAGACGCGAAGGAAGCCTTATCTCATTTTTGAAAGTCTCGCGAGTAAATTATGAATGAGATTAAAATATACGTAGAATGCGTAAATAAGGATGCTTTTTTCAAATGCAATCAAATGCGAGCATATAACAATTTTATCTTAAAATTGCATTCACTACAATGAAAGTTTTTATGTTTTTTATATATAATCTGAAGAATCTGATGAGGCCGTACATGTCCCTGCCTACAGATTATTTAAATTGAATTTAATTGCGCAAATTGAGACGTATGGTTACTTGATAATACAAGGTAAAAAGTTCGGAGACTGTGCTGATATTGCCAATCTTGATTGGAGGAGAGGGGAACTATTTCACCGTGGTGTAGAGGTACATGTGACGCGAGATGTGAAAAGGAAGAAGCAGGTATTTTTCCAGACAATGCGTGTCAGTGAACTGTAGTCGTTCGCATTCATCGACAGTCACCGAACTTTTTGATCCTACCTTGTATATCCAATTTGCAGTTTTAATCCTTTTCCTTCTAAAAAGAACGGCCTATCCCAGAGTAATGGAGTAGTTTTTGTCCCTAGAGTAATGGTCCCATAGTAATAGAGTTGTTTTTCCTACAGTAATTGAGTTTTTTTTTTCGTTTTGTCGTTAAAAATTACGTATAAAACAAGCACTTAATGAATTCCTTTAAACATACTTAGTCTATAGTGAAAAAATCATCGTCAGCTCCAAAATTCCAAAATCATTTACATCTCAGGAGTGGTCAATCCTAGAATAATAAAGTTAGTTTTATTCGTTTTGCTGTTAAAACTAAGTGTAAAACAAGCATTGAATTAATACACTTCAGTAAATATAGTCTTATATTTCAGATTTTGCCAATTTTTGCGGTTATTTTGCGAAAATAGACAGGTTCTAGCTTACCAAAATCCAATCATCGCCAGTGTACCAAATTTAGTAAAATGTTGTCGAATAGTTTTTGTTTTAGAGTGGATATATACATTGCACAGACAGACATACACACACACTCACACAATCATGCTAAAACTCGGATTTCGTGTTCTCGGTAGGTTTCTGACACGATATTTTCCTTGAAAACTATTAAGATGGTGCAAAATGAAAATTGCAAGTGAATATAAAACCCTTTTATGTTTTATCTGACTCTCACCCATTTGATATTTTTACGCGTGAATCTTATATTCTGCGTATTTATCTTAATTTGATGACCTTGTTTTGAACACAAAGGTACAGCTTACACTTTTTCAAAACTCCTCTTTACTGATTTATTTCATTTTTCGCTGCTCACTATCTCTCTTGGAAACGCCCCTGGAAGATACTGGAGACTGCACAACCACAACTCTGTTGTTTCTTTCCTTTGCCTCAATATTCATGAAAGATAGGCCACAGACCCCAAAACGCGACAGAAATCTTATCTTATTTTCGAAAACCTCGTGAGTAAATTATGAACGAGATTAAAATGAGCCTAGAATGCATAAAGACTTTCGTTCTTTTAGTCGTAATCGTAGTCGAATGCGAGCATATAAGAATTTCATCTTGAAATTTCGTTCTTTTATAATGAATGTTTAATGTGCAAACGAAGTTAAAAATTTACGTTATTTATAATTTTTGAGATATAGTCTATAGAACATTTAATGTGTTCAGCAAATGGCTTTTTCTACAAATAAAAAAATTTCGATATTCATAAAGAGCAATAGCCAGAAAAAAATCTGATGTGGGCAACACATGACTTTCTTTCCTTATATAATGCAATGAATTTACTATTTTTGCAGTTAAAAAAATTTTATTCTTATAGTAGATACATATATTCTTTCAAAGATATTGAATTTTCTTGAATTAGTAGTCATTTTCATTGGTTTAGCGTCATTTTTATCCATTTGGAGAGATTTTCGTTAATTTGGCAACATTTAAAACTGTCGTCAAATTTGCGACATTCTCCTAAATTCGCCGCCAAAATCTCCCCAAGCGTTATGGAAGGAGAAATAAGTTGTTCTTACAGCGGATAAATGACTATTGGCGTTAAAATACAAAAGTATTACCCAAAGTAACTTTTCTCGTAAATGGACAGAGTTAGATCCCCGAGAATGATGTCATCAAATTTATCGCACGATATTACATATGAAAAATGAGCATGTTTCTTAACAGTTAATATTTTTTTTTAATTTATGGGACTTCTTGATAAATTTATTTTAAAAATGTGGAATATTTCGAGAACGGTTCATATTAGCATTCTAAAATTTATGTCAATCGTTTTCTAAGGAAAAATTACATAAGAAATGTCTATTTGGGTAACTCTATTAAAGATTTTGATTTTTTGATGATTTTTTCAAATGTCACTCGAAAATTTAGAAGGGTTCTGAACATCAGATTGTGTTTTAAAACAATAGGCTTCCAGTATTCATGGATTGTGAATTTTGTTCCAAATTTTATTTGAATCGCTTCATTCGTTCGTGAGCTATCGTCTCCACAGACTCACTGACACACACACACACACAAATGCTTCTCCACACATACACACTGACTTCACCTCTAAAATGTTCGACTCGTGATCAGGGATGCTTGAAACGTGCTCTCCCGTCGAAAACTCGAATTCGAATTTTCGCCCCTGTCACAATACTTTCCTTATATATTATGTATGTAAGGAAAGTAATAAATTGGGTGAAAAAGCACACACACAAATTTTTCAATACCCTACTTTGCAGAACAGTGGATCATAAAAATTAGAAAATAAATTTTAATCACACACGGAGTAAAACAAATTGAAGGTGAAAGCAGATTCAAATCAAAACAATACTAAATAAATCTTATCATTATTACTTTCCTTATATACAATAATGTATAAGGAAAGTATTGTTACGGGGCCGAAAATTCGAATTCGAGTTTTCGACAGGAGAACACGTTTCAAGCATCCCTGATCACGAATTGAGGTGATGTCTGTGGTGATGTCTGTCATTTTTGAGGTGATGTCTGTGTGTGTGTGTGTGTGTGAAAGTATGTGTGTGTGTGTGTATGTGTGTGTGTCAGTGAGTCTGTGGAGACGATAACTGACGAACGAATTGACCGATTCGAACGAAATTGGGTACAAAAATTACAATCCGTGAATACTGGAAGCCTATTGTTTTTATTCGCAATCGAATGTTCAGACCCCTCCCCCCCCCAAATTTTCGAGTGAAATTTTGAAAAAATCATCAAAAAATCAGAACCTCTAATAAAGTTACGCAAATAGACATTTCTTATGTAATTTTTTTTCATTCGAAAACGATTAACATAAATTTTAGAACGGTATCATGAACCGTTCTCGAGATATTGCACATTTTTCAAAATATTGTCAAAAAATGATATATATAAAAAAAATCCTATTGTGAAACATGTTTACTTTTCATATGTAATATCATTCATATGTAATATTTTCATATGTTCCATTCATGAAAAAAGTTACTTTGATAAATATCTTTGTATTTGAATGCCAATAGTCATTTATCTGCTATAAGAATAAATTATTTCTCTGTCCATAACGCTTGGCTAGATTTTAGCGACGAATTTGGCGGAATGTCGCCAATTTGGCGACTTTTTTAAATGTTACCAAATCAAAGAAAATCTCGCCAAATGGATAAAAATGACTCTAAATCAATGAAAATAATGACTATTTGACGAAAATTCAATATCTTGGAAAAATATAAGTATCTACTATAAGAATAACCTATTATGTTTTTACTGTAAAAGTATTTAATACATTGCGTTATATAAGGAAAGTCATGTGCTGCCCACATCAGATTTTTCAAAATTGATATTATGCAAAATTTTCGAGCGGAAATGAGGGTGAAGGCAGATTAAATAGTTTTTACAATGTTTCATAATATTAATTTTGTATTCTTTTTCTTTGGATTCTTTCCGTTTTCAACCTGTTAAAATTTTTCTTTAAAATTTTTCCATTTCTTGTTTATAAACAATTTACTTCTTGGACACGTAAGGCAACCATTTACGGACAGACTTCACCTTTCCTATGGTGATGTAGGTGCACTGTCATTTCATCTTAAAGACGGTGGCTGCTTTTTACTTTCTAAGCTCTCAAACTTTTATTCAACTGCGCTTATACTGTTATTAATGAAATATTTTTACTTCCCATAGCTTACCATCAAAATACTTCAAATTTTAGAAATAATTTATTAATTAGAAACAAATTGTTATAATTGGAAAACATCTGATATGGACAGCTTATGACTTTCTTTTTATACTGCAAAGACAAAAGCCTTACTTCTTTAAGCGAAATAATGAAGCACAAGAGATAAGATTCACAGAACAATGCTTTTAGCGTTACATTGTACATTAAGAATTGGGCCTATTCCGAATGACAACATGTAAAACTATTTTGAATCAATTTGACTTATATTTTACGCAAATATAACAAGACAATTAGAAATATAGCTAGCATCCGCTAAGAAATATAGTGCATGTAATAAAACAATTTAATAAATAGTTCATCAATTTGGATTCATTTTCCTTAATGTAGCGTGAGTTTTGTAAAGTTAGCAACATATTTGTCAATTTAGCATTGTTTTCAAAAAGTCACCAAGTTGAAGATATTTCACCGAATTAGTCATTGAAATCGCCAAATTTATAACCAAGCGTTATAGATAGACGGAGAGAATGACTTTTCCTATATCTAGACTAGATCCACGAGAATGATACAAACAGATTTATCGCATAACATTGCATATGGCAAGTGAATATATTTGTTGATACTACTTCAGAATTATACGTAATTATTTAGATAAATTTATTTAAAAAATGCACAATATCTCAAGAGCTGTTCAAGACAGTATTCTAAAGTTTATGTTATTCGTTATACGAAGTAAAAATAAATACATTTAAAAGGATTCATTTATTTATCATTATTAAATCTCTTGATTTTTAAAGATTATTTTCAACAATTCACTGTAAAGTGGGTGGGGTGGGGCGTTTTTCACAAGTTTAAACGCATTTGAAATCAATAGGTTTCCAGAGTTTACGAATTGTAGTAATCGTATCAATTCTTTCGAAACCCTCCATTTTCATGTTAGATATTGTGTCCACAAATACTTGGATACGTGCATATTGCAGTGTCCACTTCGAAGATAAGAGCTAGCAATTTCGTCCCAGTAGTTCAACGGTAGAGACTCGGCTGGCCAGTTCGGAGATCCAGGGTTCGATCTCCGATTAAGAAAACAAGGTCCTTTACATTAGCGCCGGAACAAATCAACCCTGTAGGTTAATGCAAAGATGTTGGCGGTGGGAAGACCCCAAACCGTTCGACTCACATAGTGGGTTTAGAGTAGCTAGCTGCACAGCCGGGAAACCTCCTACACTCAGGAGGCACCCAAGGTCTACTATCCCGCCAAACGAAAAAAAGATAACAATTGATGAAAAATATTGTGGTTAAACATACCGTTTTATATTATATTCGAACTTGACAAGTACGTCCATTTTTCAAAAATGGGAAAAGGGTTATTATATATAGATAAAAATTATACAATATTATTATATAATATTATTAAGTTATACTATAGATAAAAATATCATTGAAAAATAAAATTTAGAGTGAGGTATATTAACGTAATGAAAAATAGATTCAAATTAAAGAAAATAATAAAATTTTAAAAGTAAAATTTAGAAAATACATAAAAAGAAAATATATGAAAAGGAAAAAAAAATAGGTACATGGAAAACAATAACAGAAATTTAGAATAAAATTTAGAGAAAGAAAAATTAGAAAAAATACAAATAAAAAGCGTCAAACGGAAAAGAAAGAACCGAGAAAATACAGTTAACATAGCTTTTGTCTTTCTTTTTTTAACAGAAAATATGGAGGGAACTCAATAAGTCCATATAAGTTAATAAGAATGAAATAAAGAGATTCATTGATCAAAATTGAGAGCAGAATCCACTCATCAGCTTAGGTTACTTAATTAGAAATTTCCATGGCAACAAGAATACAGTTTTTAATTTTATCTACTGAAGAGGGATTTGAACGAACTTTGGTTTATTAGAGGGGGAGGGTTTGCGAAGATGAAAACTTTTAAAAAAAGGAAAATCGAAAATGTAATGGTCAACGTCACCGAATTTATTGCAAATACAGTTTGTGGTGGATTTAATTTTGAAAAAGTATAGGTAATCAAGAAAGGGGCCATGACCAGTAAGAAAGTAAATGAGGTATTTATTAAAAATGTGTAAATTAAGTTTCACGATAGGGAGGTAAGACAGGAATCTAGCCGGATCACCTGTCCTGGTGGAAATATATTCATTAAGATAACTTTGCCAAAGATTAAGGATATGAGATTTACAAAATTTTGAGAGGAGTGAGTCAGGAAGGGGAATAGTAAGAGGGGAACCAAAGATAGCAGCAATTTTGGCATGGTAATCAGCAATGTCATTTCCAAATATATTATTGTGAGCTTTTACCCATGACATATTGACAAGGTTTTTGGCAAGGAGAGCTTTGGATTTAATGGAATTAAGATAATTAGAATTATTTTTTATTGAGTTAAGAGCTTGAATGGAGGAGAGGCAATCGGAAGAAATATTAACAGGAGTATTATTAGAGGAAGCTCAGGCAATAGCAAAGGAAATAGCGGTAAGTTCGGCTTGAAATACTGTATTCCTGCTGTCAAGTTTATAGGAGAGAACCTTTCCTAGAACATCATGTTTAAAAATACAGACTGAAAAACTAGTGTTATTGTCAATATTTGAATCTATACATATTATAAATGGCAAAGTCTTTATCCATTCTGTTACCTAAATTTACGGACCATTTAGAGGCGTGAAAGTTAGAGAAAGGAACAAGGGAATCAAAATCAGAGGGAGGTGGGAGGGAGGGAGAAGAAAAGGAATCGATTTTTTGTTTCCAAAAAATAAATTTATTAAAGAGGGTAGAAATTGTAAAATGAATAGGGGAATATCAGTGAAGGAAAATAAGAAGATATTAGATGTTGTATGGTAGCTTGAGTAGATTTTTAGAATGAAGGAAGTTTTTTAATTTGCATTTTTTTTTAGTTTTTTACCCCATATAGCAGAACCATAAGTAATTACTTTATCCATAACACATAGATACCAGCATTTTAGGAAACATTTTTTGCCACCCCAATTTTTCCCAGAAATTTGGCCAAAACTAGTACAAAACTTAAGACATTTTTCTTGGAGATATCGAATATGAGGGTCTCAATTTAATTTATTATCAATGATTAAACCTAAAAACTTTAAATGATTTTTAATTTTAATGGATCTATTGTTAAATTTGAAAATGGGACATCTTTCCATGCTAGAGTAAATATTTGGGAAAATAACGGAGCAACTTTTATCAATTGATATTTCTAAAATCAAATTATTGAGGGAATTAGAAAGGGAGTTAAGGAGGGAATTGGTATTAGTTTAATACAATGTTCCCGCCAATCTGACATTAGAGGGTGGAGAATGCAGACTCCACTTTGATGATAAGAGCTTGCCATTTCGTCCCAGTAGCTCAACGGTAGAGCGTCGGCTGGCCAGTTCGGAGATACAAGGTTCGATTCCCGTTTGGGGCAGCAATGTTCTTTACAATATACACACAGACATCACCACAAAAATATTCAATTCGACTACAGGGATGTTTGAAGCGAGCTCTTTCGTCGAAAATTCGAATTTGAATTTCCCGACAATAATTACCCTATACATTATACTATGTATGTAGGGAGCATAAAAAGTAGCATATGGCTGACTATTTAGATAAATTGTCTGGATTTTAGATAAATTGTTTGAACCTCTTTATAATTCACATTCATGAGCTGCCGAAAAGACATCAAAAAGGCATGCAAAATACGAAACATTTCAAGTTTTCAAACTCTAACGAAAAACGATCATTTTCAATATACTCTTCAGCATGGAATTCGCCTCAGAGATTACGGAATGAAATGTAGTAGAAGGTTAAAAAAAAAAAAAGGTTATGTTGCCGCGTCTGCGTTTTATAAGAGTATCATAAGCTTTAGAAACTATAAAGCTACTTTTAGATGAAAGCACATGTTTTTAGAAAGTATTTTTAGAAATAAATGTCAGAACGTGGGAAAAACATTGCACGTAAAATATCGAAACGAGAAATTTATGACGGAGGCGTCATATGGTGGCAAGAGCTGTGTGCATTGCATTTTTGGAGGACATATGAAATATTTTAAATTCTTTTGAAAACTTATGTCGTATAAACATAGGAATTTTCGAAAACAATCTATGGTGAATAGGTAAAAATGCTCGAAACTATGGAAATGCTCAGTGACTTTCCATTATTTGATGCTTTATTTAATGCTTTATTTGATGCTTTATTTAATGCTTTATTTGATGCTTTATTTAATGCTTTATTTGATGCTTTATTATTTATCTGTAAGCTTTAAGTTTAATCTATAGCCAATCCTGAAAAATAGATGTTTCAATGAAAATTGTTGAACTGTAAACGGAAAAAACCAGAGATGGAAATACTTATCGAATCCTCTGTCCTATCCGTAATTTAATTCTGAAATCGTATTAGTCATCATCTAAGTTTTATCTGTAGCCGATCCGAAATTGATTGTGCAAGGAAAATGTCAATTTTTGAATCGAAAGTGACAACCCCAGAACTTGAAGCGAAAATGTTAACGAATCTTCCCAACACCTCCGGAATTTAATGCTGAGTCTACATCAGCCATTCTCTAAGCTGTATTTATAACAGATACAGATAAATAGATATATCAAAAAATTTTAGTAAAAACAGTAGTATGACACAATTTTTGCCATAACTATCAAAATCAGAAAAGAAGAATATGGTAATTTTCTGGAGACTGTTTGATATATTTTCCCTCGACAATACATTTAAATCTGGAATTGTTTAAAAGATTGGCTTGTTGGATAATACAGCAAACTATCACAACTTTTATTTTTACAATCAAAATAGCAGACAACTTGATTATAATTAATTCTGTAAAATAGTTCCTTAATATTTATTTACCGACAAAGTAAAGTTCAGAAAAGCCTTAATCATTGTTTTCTTAGGAAACAATGATTTCCAATTTAAGAAAATTGATTTATTGGATAATACATCAAACTATCACACATTTTAATTTTACAGTCCAAATAGCGAACAACTTGATCATAATTAACTCTGTAAAACAACTCCTTAATATTTATTTACCGACAAAGGAAAGTTCAGAAAAGCCTTGTTCATTGTTGTCTTAGGAATTGATTTACTGAAATCATTGTTTTCTTAGGAAACAATGATTTCCAATTTAATAAAATAGATTTATTGGATAATACATCAAACTATCAAGTATTTTATCTTTACAGCCCAAATAGTGGACAGCTTGATTATAATTAAATCTGTAAAACATTTCCTAAATATTTATTTACCGACAAAGGAAAATTCAGAAAAATCTTGTTCATTGTTTTCGTAGGAATTGATTTATTGAAATTATTGTTTATTTAGTAAACAACGATTTCCAATTTACGAAAAATATTAACCGGAGATTTCCCAAAGTTGCAAACAAGTAAATTCTTTTCATAGATGACTTCGTGCTACAAGTCCCACCTGGTTAAATGGTTCTTTGTTTAGCCTTCAGATGCATGGGAGCCATGTTTTACTTCCGAGTATGGGTAAAGAGGTATGTGCATGCATACATACAAGCCGTAATGGATTGAAATCTGATTAGAATTTTAGCCCTTGTCAAGCAAATATGGTGTACATAAAAAAAGAAAAAGAAAAAAATGTGTCCAAATTATTTAATCGACTGAGGTCTTCAAGCATTGACGGAAGAAAGTTTAATGTTCTTTATGTAATAAGGATATTTTTTGCTTTCTAAGCTGAATTTTTGTTTCCCACAGAACAAACAGCTGGGTGAATATTTTTTACCGTTTATTTTAAAATTTTTCAGGGT
Source organism: Amaurobius ferox (assembly GCA_951213105.1). Taxonomy (NCBI): domain Eukaryota; kingdom Metazoa; phylum Arthropoda; class Arachnida; order Araneae; family Amaurobiidae; genus Amaurobius; species Amaurobius ferox. Next base: position 51,478,224 of record OX578142.1, read on the forward strand.
TATTTGTTGGCTGTCAACATATTCCTAGGCGATTTTATAGCAAATTAGTTTTAAAATTTCTTCAGGGTTAATTTGGCGCTCATGGTGTTAAAAGCCACTTAGAATGCATGATTTCAAAGTGTGCAGATTTTAAGTAATAAATCAGAAACTTATTTTGCAAAAATTTAAAGAACTGTTAACACAAAAATAACATATTTTATTGTCTAAGGTGTGTGCCACTCTAGTTCCTCCAGAAGCTTCTTGGTGACCTAAAAGACTTAATATTTACAAACTTAAAGTATCGACCACTGGACAGAAACTAACACGGTCGGATTTTTGATTCTCCACCAGGGGCAGGATTCAAAAGATTTCTACAGACCTTACAGAAGCCCCTCGGTGACCCAAAAGGCCAAATGTTTGCTGCTGAATCTAGTTTTGACCACGGAACAGAACCTTTCGGAGCCAGGTTTTCGATTCTCCATGAGAGCGGATACAATGAAGGGTGTTCTAGAAATATTTTCAAAGACTCCAGATGCTCTTTCCGTCTACTTAGAAGAGTGAATTTTTGCCCATTTATAGTACCGACCACAGAACTTAACGGAGACAAACCTTAACGAAGACGGATTTTCGACTTCTTCCCTGAAGGAGATAAAAATGGGGGAGGTATCGAAAAGTATTTACAGACCTTTCAGAGGTCCGGCTGTGGCCTAAAAGCCTGAAACTTTGCTTACTCCCAGTATCGAACATAAACAGATTCTAACTGAGCCAATGCTTGTTAAAACGACTACATTTGACGTTAATGATTAAACATTGTTAAACAAAGTAAAAATTTTTGAAAAAGATGTAAGGCATAATTATTATTCATCCGAAGTATAGAGAAAGTTTTGTTTGCACGAAGATTTCTAAATGTTGATGCCAATATATGTTTTAGGACCTCTTAAACATGCTTTTACTGTTTTCAGAAGGATGCCCATCTGTCTGTCTGTGACTGTTGTCTGTCTGTCTGTCGTCGATTTCTTGTGCATCCGTTAGCCGCCACAAATAGTAATAAATTTTCACAAAACATTATATCCCTTTTTGTTATCGAAAAATCTGGAGCTAGATATAATGTTTTGAAATTCGAGTGCAAACTTCGAAATTATTTTCTTAACATGGCAGCATAGGACAAAATTTGACATAATTATGAATCAAAGGAGTTACGAGCCTTAACAGTGACAGTTTCAATCATTGCAGTGAAAAACAGTCGCGATACAATTTTTGTGTTCGTGACGTCATTAGCCCTCCCTTGGTTGTGCAAGTGAATCAACCGATGGGGTACAATTTCAAACTTGGCACTAATCAAAATATTTTTTCAAGCCCTATTAAATGAAAGGTAACATGCTTATAATTGCGGTTATTTGGAGCAATGGTGCAGATTTTTCATATGTGTTCTCGTAAAATTTGCAAAATACTGCTACTACTACTACTACTACTACTACTACTAATAATAATAATAATAATACATACATACATACATAAATAAATAAATAAAAATAAATAAATAATAAAAATAAATAAATAAAAATAAAATTAAGTAAAAAATCACAAGTTACTTGAAAATATATTCTAGTATAAGAAAGTCGAGTTACTCCACTTCACACTCCAATTAATTTTTAACAGCGTTAGTTTCCATGTCTTTTACAAACCTAGATGCTGGTTTATATAATAATTGTCTAATGTGTGCGCGTGTTTCTTCAGATCTTCTACAATCCAATAGGTGCTCTAGACGACTGAATTTTTTGCATACTTATAGTATCTACTACACACACACACAGGACAGAATCCAACAGAGCCTGATATTCGATATAAATAGAAGCATAAGACTGTAAGTTTAAATATCAACTTATATCATATATGAGCCATAAATCATAGACATAAAAGACGACCCGACTGCAACATCAACTCATTTTATGCCTTCCACGCGATAGAGGTTAGCGACTAACGCTTTTTAAGAAATTGCTTTCAGCTAAAATAACACATTTCATGAGGGCAGACAGCTTATGTAACGACCAATTATGTTGTGTAGGTGAGTTACATTACTCTAAATATACCACCTACGTCGGGGAAGCAGTCTCTTATTTTATTATAAATTCTTTGAGGAAGTAGTAGAGGATACGAAGCTTTGAAATATCCACATATCTCTTTTAAGCCAGGGGTTGGAAACCGGCAATCCTCATTATTTCTGAGATGCTTTCACTTTATACAACCCTAAAAGACGAAAGAGAAAACTTTTTATTTTGAAATTAAGGTTGATAATTTTAAATTTTAAGAATCCGAAATGGAAACTCATGCATGTCCGTAAGGGCTCAAATTCATTTTCTTTTTCTTTCTTTCATAATTCGTTAAATATAATTTAATTGCACAAAATGTAAAGGATAATTATTAGGAATTACACTAAATGTGTAGATCAGCCAACGGCCGTACCGTGCTAAACCTGGGAACCACCTGGGAACACCGCGTGCTGTTGGCACATTTCGGGCGCGGTAGCTCGGTTGTTTGCGCGCTGGATTTGCACGCTGCCACAACTGCCGCTGTGTTCATGCGGAGTACGATCACATTAAACATGTAGGTCCGTAAGTCCTTCCGAGAGGTTGGTGGTAGGGGAAGGAGGGTACGGTCCCTCTGGATGCCTCCCCCACTGGGTTTCGGTCTAAATTGGGCGCACTTCCCGGCCGTCCAAACAGTTACCTTACACCTTTCTGGTAGGTCGGACGGTCTGGGTTTCAACAACAACTAAATGTGTAGCGCGGCCAATGGCCCTACCGTGCTGAAAACACCGGTTCTCGTTAGATCACCGAAGTCAAGCAGCATCGGGCGCGGTTAGTACTTGGGTGGGTGACCACCTGGGAACACCGCGTGCGGTTGGCACATTTCGGGCGCGGTAGTTCGGTTGTTTGCGCGCTGGATTTGCACGCTGCCACAACTGCCGCCGTGTTCATGCGGAGTACGATCACGTTAAACAAGTGGGTCCGTAAGTCTTTCCGAGAGGTTGATGTAGGGGAAGGTGGGTACGGTCCCTGTGGATGCCTCCCCCACTGGGTTCTGGTCTAAATTGGGTGGCACTTCCCGGCCGTCCAAACGGTTACCTTACACTCAACAACAACTAAATGTGTAGCTTTACTTCAATTTTTGTTTTCATTTGGCGACTGGAAATATTTTCAAACGCGATGTTGCAAAAATGCGAAAAAACTAAGATTTCTAGAACATACTAAAATAATGGGGTTGATGTTATTCTGTTTGTCGTTAAAACTTATCTATGAAATAAGCATCAAATTAGCACTTTTGAGCACATATTGTCTTTTATTTCATATTTTGTTCATTTTTGCAGTCCACTACGCAAAAAAGCAAGTTTTTTTTTCCCGAATCGTACCAAAATCTAATCAGCACCGGAGTAACGCATAAGTGACTTACCTACCAAATTTTAAGAAGTTTGGTTTTTGAGTTAGTGTGAATACATATATTTCATAGTTAGATACACAGACACACTCACAGACGTCAATATAAAAATAGTTTTTAAACCAATAACTATAGACTGAACTTTAAACTAAAATCTACGCTGAAAAAGGTAAGTTCTTTTTTCCTGAATCGTACCAAAATCTAATCAGCACATCTACAAGACTTACCTAAAAAGTTTTCTGAAATTTGATCAATTAGTTTTTGAGTTGGAGTGAATATGTACATTGCACAAACACACATACATACACACAGACGTCACGTCAAAAATACCTTCTTCGTGTTCTAGTGCTCGAAACGTGTGAATCCGTCGAAAACTCGAGTTGTGATTTGCGACACGATTTCAATACTTTCGCGAAGAAAATTCTTCAGAAATGAATAAAAAGTATATACTCATAACTTACATAGAACTTTAGTAAAAGTGACCATTCTTTCAAAAGTTCAATTATGTAGCTACCTGCCTGCAAAAATCCGTGGTCCTGCTATTATAAGTCTGCCCAAGACGCGAACTCGCAGCTCAAATATTCGGTCTTCGAATTCGACATTAAATATTTTTAAAACTAAAGTTTAAATCGGAAAACAGTTTACTGCAGTGTGTTCCCCTAAAGTGTACCAAATTTTATATTTTGCGGTTTTGCGGATTATGTGGTATGAGAGAGAAAAACTAGAGAAAAGCGAAATTTGTCAAACAGTGGAGGTGTCAGCTACTTTCTTAAATAATAAAAGGCAATGTCTGTCTGTGTGTGTGTGTGTGTCTTATACACTATAGGCTCAGCGACCGCGCGTCGCAGAGCTACGAAATTTGGCAATCAGAGACCCGGGGTAGGGGAGGTGACACGTAAAAACTGATTTTTAAAATTTGAATTATTTTTTTTTTGTTATTTAATGTTCTATGCGATTTCGACCGTTTTTTCCCCTTTTTTCTCCACCTTTCAGACTTCGTAGAAATAAACAAATCACACGACCGGAAAGAGCAGTCAATTGCGAGTAAAAATATATCAATTTCAAATCTCAATTTCAATTTCTGATATTTTTTAAAGATTTTAAAACAAAAGTCACTTTCGGCTAAAAAAACGAACTTTCGTTTGTAAATCCTCGCAACCGAAAAAATATCGAGAATTTCGACTAATAATTTACATTTTTAGAAAGCTCAAAGATCAGGCTTTCTTACAAGCCCAATCTGGTCCAGAAATAGTTATAAATAGCAGCCTGATCCTGATTTTAAAGAAGTAATGATTTTAAAATTCTCGGCGACTTCACGGCGAAGATCCGACTTCCCACTTCCCCTGCGTGCGCTGCCGGGGACGTCACGCCGTTTCCATGGAGATCGTGCACCAGGTTAGAATATTACGTGATATTTTAAATGATGGAATTAAGAGCTTAGCATATGGTCATTATAAAATTTAAATGAGGGAATGGCCTAGGGACAATTAGAAAGTTATGGAGATCGTGCATCGGGTTAGAATATTACGTGATATTTTAAATGATGGAATTAAGAGCTTAGCATATGGTCATTATAAGATTTAAATGAGGGAATGGCCTATGGACAATTATAAAGTTATGGAGATTGTCGCGGTGCCTTAAAATTTCATTATTAATTTTAACGTCATTAAACTAAACCAAACTTTGTTAACTCCACGGGTTGAGGGCGTGATAGCCCAGTGGTTAGCGCGTGGGAATTGCACTCGGTAGGCCCGGGTTCGATTTCCGCCACTGCCAAAACTGCCTCCGTGTTCACGCGGAGTACGATCACGTTAAACATGTGAGTCCGTAAGTCCTTTCGAGAGGTTGGTGGTAGGGGAAGGAGGGTACGGTCCCTGTGGATGTCTCCCTCACTGGGTTCCGGTCTAAATTGGGTGGCACTTCCTGGCCGTCCAAATAGTTACCTTATACCTCTCTGGCGGGTCGCGCCAGCGAGTTTGCCATGGTCAGAATTCTCAAGGGTAGCGAACAGACTGGTCGCCGAAGACGGCTAGTCTTTTAATATAGAGATATACCTACCTCTAAGCCCAAAATTTAACAATTGCTTATCGAGCGAATTTAAAATTTGCGAATTTAATCCTTGCCTACAAACTCGCAGTTTTTTAGAAGTTTGGTAATGATCTGGGAATGTACCGTGCGTGCATTAAAATAATTAAACGGATTTTTAAATATAACTTTTTTCTAATATTAATATTTAATGTAGGGGGGGAGGGAGCGCAGCGCAGTTTTTTTTTTAGATTTCCCTTTGTTTCTTTGTTGATTAAAATTGGAGGTGGGTTTAATTAAATAGTTTTCTAATTTCAATAATTTTACACATATAATTCAGACTTTTTAAAAGTACAATTATTTTGCAATATAATATTATTACATGAAAAAATTCTCCGCATCGGAAAAAAATGACCAAATATAGGATTTTATTTAACTTTCATTTTTACTTTCCTTACTAAAGGGAATAAATTACTGCATCCCTGTTACCATAATTAATTTTATCTTTTCAGATTTTCTTTATATCAAAATTATTATAATAGCGCATTTAGGCGTATTTAGACGTATTATAGGCGTATTAAAACGTTTATTTGATGTGTATTTAGGCGTATACGGGCTCGTATTATACATTCATTTGTATAAAAAAAGCGTTTTCTAAAAATGACTATTGAGCATATAGGCTGTGGCGGCTTTTGCACATGTGTATCTGATGCATATATCGCCCGTGAACGATTAGAGCGTATACAGAATCGCAGTAAATTGGATAGCTGGCTCTAATTTACGAAGTGGAAGAAATTATGCTAAAGGAGGAATACTAATGATATATTTTTTTAATTCTACCAATTTAACAACGGATTAAGTAGCTTTTAATAAATCATATTTAAATAATTATTTACTAAAATATATAGATAAAAATACACAAAAAACTGGGTTTACTGCCACTAGAATGACATTTTTAAACTGATAAGTTTCCAGTTACGCACTTAGAAAGGTAACTGCATGTATATATATATATATATAAATGTGTTATTTTATTAATTTATATTGAGAATTATACGGAATAATGGGCATATTTTGTTTTACGTTGAAAAGACTATTTTAAACATGTAAAGAGGTAACATGAGATGTTCAGTTTATACGCTTGTTTACCTGCTTAAATGGGTCCCTCTTAAAGAAACTCTTTAAGCAGGTATGCAAGTGGCTAGCAGATAAACAGGTGCGTAAAATGATCTGTTTAAAACGGTTATTTCAGTAACAAAATATACATATTATTCCATGCAGTTATATAAATGAGTATAATAATATATCCATATACATACATACAACTTATACGCCAGTCCGGCGCATTAGCGGCCGATTTCACTATGCCTTCAATAGACTAAAAAAGCAATACACATAAAACGCACATTGGATAAGACAGATAAAATAGATAGAGAAACACATTCATATAAATATAGTTACCATTTTAAGTGTGTATATAGAAATTAACCTGTTTAAAAGTTTCATTCAGCGAAACTTTTAAATTGTGGCAGTAAACACAATTTGTTGTGTGTTTTACTCATATTTTTCTTTAGTGTGTGAATTACTGGTTTGAGTTTCTTTATAGAGACACCATTGGCTTTCAGCTAAAATTCAACTATTAAATAATGAAACGAGGTTAAGACTTAGCGTTTACCTAAAATTAAATTTTAAATTAACTCCTATTTCATTGGACTAAACCCAAATCTAATAATAGGAGTTTTAGAAAATATTTATTTAAATTTTGCTGTGGAATTTTCATTCAAAAAAACTGCTTATTTAATTTTTCATTATGTTATAATAAACTAAATTCTAGAACTAATACTTTATACTTTCAATTGCGATTTTAAATCATTGTTCTCTAAAATTAAACTGCCAAATATTTTCTGATTCTATAGTTGTCCATAGAATCAAAAAATTTTAACATCTTTACTTTTACTTATAACTTTTTAATACCTTTCACATCTAATTGTTCTGTGTTTGCTCCCCCCCCCCCGCATCACACACAGTTTTCAACGATTATTCGATTATTTAGGCCTTTTTAAATTCTAAATATAAATGCGACCCTTAAGTACTTAAATGTTTCTGATCCCTATTTTAAACGATTAGATACACAACCATCACTTGCATTCAATGTTTCAGCATTACATCCGACAAGAATCAAAAGTGATTTGATGGATGATCACTTGAAAGAAGGTAGTTCATTAGCTATACACAGCCTTGATTGACAGCGGTTACAGCTTCGTTTCCCGTACACTTTCTTAACGAAACCTTCTCTCTGATTAATGGCCTAATGACATACAGAAAAACTCAGATGGCCAATTTTGATTATCATTCCATCTAATGAGTAAGCTAAGATTTTGCATTCAGGATTGCTTTGTAAGAAATGCTCCATAAGTGCATACGTTGGGTCTAGCTAAAGTAAAGTGACCATACACGATCAAGTAGAAATGCTTTCAGCTCCCTTAGCGGAGAACTAAAACAAGAAAGATCAATCATGCATAAACCATTGATTATGAAACATTCTCCAACTTTAATGCAATTTTATATAAACATCTCGAAAATGCGATACATTCCTCAGTAATATTCTAAAAATTATCACAATACTACATTAATTTATTATATTTGAAAACTTCATCGAAGAAAATGAACTTCATTCAAATGACGGCATTGAAATATAAATTGCCTGGTTTAAACATCTCTAAAATGGGATACATTCCTCGGTAATATTTTTAAAATTATCTACTACAATAATTTATTATATTTGAAAACTTCATCGAAAACAAATGAACTTTACTCAAATGACGTCATCGAAATATAAATCGTCTCTATATAAAAGCAGCATTTCATTCATAAACATTTTTTCAATCGTTTCATTCAACACAACACTATAAAAATTTATTTTATTTAAAAATTTGAAAAATTGTTATCTACTGTATTTATTTTAAAATATGAAACATCTCTTATATATAAAATAATTAAACTCTTGGAAGGATATTTATTATATAATATATCTCTTTTTTCTTTCTGGAGAATATATCAAGAGTCAGAATTTAATAGAATTTGTTTTTCTCCCTATATTAAATAATTTTTATTTAAAAAACTTCCTAACATATTTTACTGAATATTTTTTATATATTTTATGGGATAATTTAAATATTTCCTAAAATTTTCAATTTGTGAATTTTCAATTCGCTTAAAGAATGTTTGAAGAATTCGGTCCCATAGGGTTCAATGTATTTCATGTTTTCAACCCGGGTTAAATCCACACCTAATTGGGTGATATTATTCATTTACATTCCCATAGGTCCCACAGACCGTCTGAAAAACATACTAAAATTTCATTTTGATAAAGTCATTTTTACGGCAGTTATCGTGCTAGCGGACAGACAGACAGGCAGACAGACAGACAGACAGCATGAACAAAGTCATAAACACTTTTCAACTATTGTTGTAAAGTGCTAAAAAGAAGGATAAAAACTACGTTGGGTCTAACTAAAGTAAAGTGACCATACCCGATCAAGTGGAAATGATTTCAGCTCCCTTAGCGGAGAACTAAAATAAGGAGGATAAAAACTACGTTAGGTCTAACTAAAGTAAAGTGACCATATCCGATCAAGTGAAAATGATATCAGCTCCCTTAGCGGAGAACTAAAAAAATAGGGATCAAAACGTGTCAAGAACGCGAGATATAGGGAAAATGTCAATTAAAATGTAGAGGATTATCTAATTAGTATGAACTGTTATCAGGAATGGACGAAACGCATATACAGAAGGTAATAAAATATCAAAAAGTCATATCATTAGAGACTGCAAGCCAGTAACACCGGCAATGTTTATCAAGGTATGTGGTAATATACTCTTTCTTGAATTCAAATATGCATTGTTTCTGATGGAGGACATTTTTGACAGACTGTACATTAGATTTTTGTGTGTGTGATTGGTGTTTATTTTATAATTCGCAAATATAACAGCGTTTCGTCAATAACCATATTAAGTAAATAAATGTTTTTTTAATATTACTATAGCTGATTTCTATTCATCAGACAAGTCTTTGCAACTTTGCAATTTTTTCCTTTTCTTGTTCTTATTTTGTTGCCGAGTTCGTTATCCTAACTTTTTAATTCTCCGTTTGGAACACTATAACAAATTTTATTCGATCAGGTATGGTCGCTTTCATACAGATAGACCTAACAAGTACATCCGCGGATATTTCCTTTCAAAGTTATTGGAGTGATTAAGAATTTTCTAGTTACCGTGTATCTTACTTAATAAAAATAGATGTTTGTGTTTTTTTTTTGTGTGTGTGTGTTGTCTGTAACGGGAAATCTAAGAATTTGGTACAGAGGCACTTCAGGACCCAACAAAATACAGTTATTTCTTAATCTCTTGTTTACTTTTGGGACCTGAGACATTTTAGGCTATAAATCTAGTAATTATAGAAAACTTTTCAAGCAGATTATTTTAAATTATTCAAAATTTATGTTTTATACCGAGTGTTTCACGAATCGTGGTTGAAAAGAATATAAAATCAAAGGTTGTTCGTAAAAGCAAAGTGAAATATGAAAAATAATCAACAGACAAAAGCAAATTTAGTTTTAATATTTGCACCCGCAGGAACTGATAATTTCATTAAAATGCAAAATTTAATTATTTATACAGCCTCCCAATCAAAAGTATTTCAACTGGTAAAGTTTTCGCCACCCTGAATTAGGTCTTAATAAATTTACCCGCTACAGTTAGATGAATATTTCGCTGAGATATCAATAATTGAAACTCTCGATTTAACCCTTTTTACCTAAATTGCAAGTGTGAACATTTAACTTCCTATATAAGTAAATATGGGGGACATCTACAAATATATTTAAAAAAATAAAATCGCCAATTGAAATTTGCTACCATTTATATTTGAAAAACGTATTTATTGTCTGCCCCTTGCAGCCGAATGAAAAATTGATAAAAATAATTGGAATAGCGGCGGATAAAAATAATTGGAATATATTGGATTTCAGCGAATTTCCATCAAAAGATATCGGATCAATTTCTCTTCAGAATAATTAATTATAGTATAATTAAGAGCCATTATTGGGGTTATATTGAAAAATTAAATTTCGCCTTTCATAGCAAAATTCTATAAAATTTGCTGATTATTTTTCATATTTCACTTCACTTCTGTGACAAACCCTGTTTTTATTCCTTTCGGACACTCTTTATGAAACACCCTACATATATATTTTGGATAAAATCAAATTTTTTAAGTTTAACAGTCCGATTCCTCCTTAACATAAAACAATTAAATTCTCAGAATTTAATAATCTTTACGAGACATGTAATTGATGGCTATTTTCCTTCAAACAATCATTTAACTATTTTATATATTTTTTTTACTTCATTGTCCCCTCGCGAAGATTCACAAACAATGTAGAAAATAGATAACAGAGAGTAAAACCAACGAATTCAAGAACACATTCCGAATCAAAAGGTCAACTCGCAAACAAAACAAAAAAGGAGCAGAAAAAAAACACACTCTCTTTTCTGGAGCAGCAAGAGATAATGGTATTGTTGAGTCAGGAGCGAGTTCAAGCGCACGTGCCCTTGAATAAAAAAGGGAAGCAAACATTTAAACATTTACTGAGAATATGAAAATGTGGAAGAAAATGAGAAGGAATCTGTTCCCGCTACACTTGCTATTGAATGACACGTCGCTCAAATCTGATTTTGTCATTGTAAACGATATTACTTCTTGACGTCACCTTAATCACGTGACAATGATTTCCTCCGGGATGAGAGTTTCAAAGAAAAAGAGTGAAAAAGCGCATCTATTCTTAGTTCGTCCCTTTCACCAACACATCTAACGGATTCTCTTTTTGCCCTGGGAGTCATTCTTGTGATCCTTCGAGTAAGCGAACAGTGTTTCCAACATGGAATCCTTACGACACGGAAGTAGGACTTCTAGCTATTCAAGGACTATCACTACTTCACAATCGCAAACCAAGACAGTGGTATCACAAACCAAGACAGTATCATCATTTGCATCCCGCTGTGAAGCATCTCACTTCCAAACTATGAGCGAGAAGCGCAAGGCAAAGAAAGTTATCGGACGCTCGATTAGTCTGAACTTCAACACCGCTCATGCACTAAACTTGCGGCTCAGGAGGGGACATGCCCTCCTGTCACCCCTTCAGATCAAGCATGGCACCCACGATTTCAGGCAAGTCTTCTGGATACGTGTTTTTGGACATCAGCTCTACTCAACTGTATCACGATACACTGGTGTCACGATGAAGTGTGTCGTAATACAGGTGATTTTTTGATAATTATCATTTATCTCTGTTTAAATTATTTTATCTTACTCGAAGATTACTTGACGTAGTTGTTTACTTTCCATGATTTGAAGCAAATTTAATAACATATCAAGGCATTTATAACTGTCTACAGGGATTTTTTTGACTTCAATATTCGCAGTTAAGTTTGAATTATTTCTTCTCTTGTGCAATTATTATAGCTAATAATATTATTAAGTTAAACAATATGCTACACGTGATTTTCGACAAATATAATCAATCACTTCTTGTAATTTTATGTTAATCATGTAATGCGAGTGACTTGTTGGCATATATAATCGATCTATATTTCTATTTTACTGCTTGTGCTGTTATGCAGATGATTTCTTGGCAAAACTGTCTCTGATTATGATTTTTTATTTACGACGTAACGGAACTGATATGTTGATAATCATAGTCAATTTTTATAACTTAAATATTTTGCGAAATGTCTGAGTTGTTAAATTATTTAACTTTATAAATATATTGAGGAATTTATTTGGATTTCTTAACGAACAATATTTTCGCGGTTTAAAGGAAATTTTGTTTGTTTTCTTTTTACCCATAGAAAAATACGTCTTGGCGCCTTAACGTAAGTGATTTGTTGACAACAATTCATAATTTTTGTTTGAGAGTTTTAGAATACTGAAAAAACTTTAAACATCTTTAGCTTTCATTATATGCTAATATTTAATATATTTACAGTGATACATATATTGAGGAAATTAACCACGTCAATTACCGGTAAATTTATTTTAAAAAATCACATGTTCACAATGAAAATTATTTTTTTTATTATAATTTAATTTTCGTCTTACATAGTCAAACACATCACACATCAAACATTATCATACGCCTTATGGTAAGCGATTTATTAACTATAATGTCAATTCAGTATTTATGTTTTTGCTTGAGAGTTTTAGAATACCGAAGAAGCTTTAAACTTCTTTAACATTTACGATATTAATTTTTAAATGTATTTGCAGTGGTATAAATTGTGGTATATATTGTGCAGTGGTATACAGGGCCCCCACAAAGGGGGGGTCAGTTGGTACTACAGTACTGGGGCCCGGCGATTGTTAGGGGCCCGTGAACATTGCTGCGGATAAAATTTTTATACATTTGTGTTTGAATATATAATTTTTTTTCTAAATTAATTGAAAGTTTTGAAATTTACGTATTATGTGTAATTATAAAATTACAAATATAAATTATATATAAAGCCTAAACGCAATGTGTAAGTTTGAATGAAAGAAAAGTACAAAACGTTTTGTAAACATCTGTTTGGATTCTGTGTCTCATTTTTAAAATAGTCAAAAGAGTCTCAAAGAAGGGCCCCTTCGTTCAATACAAGCCTTTGAAGAGTAATCAATCATTTGTAGAACCGAAGGGGGACATACTGGCCAGTGGCCATGCTTTCGATAGCTAAAAAAAGGAAAGGCTACCTCTAGTGATTCTAGCTCTTTGATACAAACCGTCTGGGTAAAGATAGCTTCAGTGTCATTGTGTTAAGAATCTGAGGCAATAAAAACCGATCCGGGAGAAATTTTCTAGAATTGCACCAAAACAGATACGTTTATGACCCTAGTGGGTAAGTTTCCCCTTGCTCATTCATTCATGTTTACAGCTCATATCAATCACGTCCAGCTAACTACTGACTGAGACGACCCGTCTAGAAGTTTCTTTTGTGAAATTATAAGTTTGGGAAGGGGGCGATCCAAAGAGCTAGCCTGGAAGGGGCGATCTTATCTTCCTGCTCTTTGAGGTCGTAAACCAATTAACGCGACGGGGTGTCGTGACCAATTAACGCGACGTGGTGTCGTACTGAATGATGTAGAAAGAAAAATTCTTGTTTCTCCCTCCTGACATGAACTTGCTTCCCATTTTGATTTCCGAGATAGCCGCTATTAGAAAGCACAAAAAGCAAGTTTATTTTAATTTCTCATGCAATTATATTGCAATCTCATATGCGTTTTCAGTGCTAGTTGCTAGTGCAACTCTCAACACATTATTAAATCTTGTAAAAAAATGATTCGCTGAAACAAACCCCAATGCTACCATCTAAGATTTAAGGTATGTTCAAAATCATTTTCTTATAGTTTTCAAATATTATTTTCAGATTTATTAATCTTAAACAAAGCTAATTTTAGATTTAATTAAAATTTATTTTATCAAATTTCTATGCTGTTTTGTAAAATCAATCGTCTAAAATAACTATAATTAAATATGCACAAAAATCTCTGAGAAAATATTGCATTATGAAAGGAAAATGGATTATTTTGTGTTTATAATGCTTTTTTAAAATTTCACTTATGATTGTATGATTTTATGTTGAACTTGGTAATTACTAGAAATATTCAAAAATTTCCCTTGCGTCATCTATTTTTTGGAATTGTCTAAGGATGGAGCTTAGGCGATGATTTATGCAGTATCAAATTTCGAAGGAGGGGGGGGGGGGGGGGGGTTGAGGAATTCACTAAGAATTTCAACCTCTGGTTGTGGGGAGGTGTTAATTCAATTTAAAAATTTATATTTTCCTTGCAACATCAATTTTTTAACACTTTACAACATAGTTGAAAAGTGTTTATGACTTTGTTCATTATGTCTGTCTGTCTGTCCCTTTAGCACGATAACTGCCGTAAAAATGACTTTATCAAAATGAAATTTTAGTATGTTGTTCAGACGTTCTGTGGGACCTATGGGAATATAAATAAATAATATCACCCAATTAGTTTTGGATTGAAACCGGGCTGAAAAAATGAAATACATTAAACCCTATGGGACCTAATTCTTCAAATATTTTTTAAGCGAATTTAAAATTTACAAATTGCTTCGGAAGTTTTAGGAAATATTTAAATTATCCCATAAAATATATAAAAAAAATTTCAGAAAAATATATTCCGTAGTTTTTAAAATAAAAATTAAAATAATAATTACACCCATTATATAAAGAGATCACGTGACCCACTTCAAAATAAAATATTGCATCCATCTTGTATCAAAATCGTGATTTTTAAAGTTTTTTTTAATTTGTATTTAGTGTTGTGTCTGTCCTAAAACCGCTTTATTTTTGCTTAATTTCTGTTCATCAATGTTCTGAAACAATGCAATCACAATATATTTGGATTTAAATGATCATCAAACTTTGATTATTTCTACAACGAAGCCTAATTTTCACTTATGGAGATTGTAAACACATCAAGCTGTAAGATGAGTTGTATAAGAATTGCTGGATTTTTTTAACGCAAAATTATTTTGCGCTGGAGTCTGCAATATAGTTGATATGAATGAAACAGTCATTGATTTTACATAGAGAACAGACGATTTTATATCAGACTTTTTCCGTGAAGTTTTAAGCACAAAGTTAAATTACTTTTACCTCCATGGTTTTAAGTTTTTAAGTAAAATAAATTATTGTAGTATTGTGATGAATGAAAAGAATTTAATAAAAGTTTATGAATGAAATTTTTACTGATTTTTCATAGAGAGCCAGGCGATTTATATTTCAATGACGTCATTTGATAAAGTTCATTTTCTTTTGACGAAGTTTTCAAATATAATAAATTATTGTAGTATTGTGATAATCACAAAAATATCGTCGCTGAATGTATCGCAATTTAGAGATGTTTAAATAAAATTGCATTGCAGTTGGAAAGTGTTTCATAATCAATGCCTTATGCATGATTGATCTTTCTTATTAAAGATGAGCTTAAATGATGACTGATATAGATTCAGCATCATATTTCAGAGGAAGTAGGGAACCTCCTGCCCCCTCTGGAATTTACTTTTCTAAGGATTTCTACTTGCGGTCTTTCATCTTACGGTCAGAACATTTTCTTGAAACGCGTATTTTGATTGACTATTGAGCTTAGGTGATGACTGATGGGAATTTAGCATCGAATTTCAGTAAGGGTAGGGGGCTGAGGATTTACTAAGAATTTTCACTTCCAGTTCTTTTCCCAATACTGGATAAAAAAAAATCATTTTTCTTCAAACATTTATTTCTCAAAATCGGCTATAGATAGAGCTAAAGGATGACTGATATGGATTCAGTATAATATTGCTTAGGGGTTAGGAGAATTCATTAAGGATTTCCACTTCTGGTTCAACAGATGTCACTTCCGATTAAAATAATTATAATTTTCTTTACAATACCCATTTCTCAAGATTGGCTGTAGGAATAGCTTAGATAATGACTGATATGTATTCAGCAACGAATTTTGCAGAGAGTTGGGATCACTAATGATTTACACTTCCGGTTCTGGAGATGTCACTTCCTATTTTCCCCAAAATTTCTTTGACTATGCGAAATAAGTGTGCAACTGAGTATAAAAATATTTCGTTTAAAATGAAATGTACACACCACTTGCCATTATATGAACGATCTTTCATAAACTGTGTTATATTGTTGTTGTTGAGACCCAGACCGCCCGACCTACCAGAAAGGTGTAAGGTAGCTGTTTGGAAGGCCGGGAAATGCCACCCAATTTAGACCGGAACCCAGAGGGGGAGGCATCCACAGGGACCGTACCCTCCTTCCTCTACCACCAACCTCTCGGAAGGACTTACGGACCCACATGTTTAACGTGATCGTACTCCGCATGAACACGGCGGCAGTTGTGACAGCGTGCAAATTCAGCTCGTAAACCACCGGGCTACCGCGCCCGAAATGTGCCAACAGCACGCGGTGTTCCCAGGTGGTCACCCACCCAAGTATGTCAAACCTTGTACTTAATAAATTTTATTAAATTCAACTCTATCCCTAAATAATACATAAAACAAAAAAAAGGTACCCCCCTCCCCCTTGTTTTTATCTAGGGCCCGCAGCTCGAGTTAGTACCCGGCCCCAAAATTGAATGTGGGGGGCCTGGTGGTATATATATATACGATTAGTTATTTTTCACCTTAAAATGTACTGCATTCCTCCTTACTTTAAGTAATTTGTTGACCACAATAATTAATCATTGCTTATATTTTTCGTTTAGGAATTTTAGAATACTAAAGAAGTTTTAATCTCTTTAGTTTTCACCTATTACTTTATTTCAATATACTTACGGTGTTATACATTGAGATATTTAATTTTGTCTATCTTTGGAAAATTTTTTTTAAAAATCCACAAACTCACAGTAAAAATTAAAACAATTATTATAAGTTACTTTTCATCTTAAAGTACACTTTATCCCTTGTGATGGCCAATGATTGTTGACTACAATCATCGTTGTTTATAATTTTAGTTTGAGAGTTTTAGAATACTGAAAATATTTCTTTACATTAATTTTTCTTTTGCATATTACTTTATTTTTAATGCATTTACAGTGGTATATATTGACAAAATGAAGAAGGTCAATCTCTGATGGATTTATTAAGAAATCCACATGCTCACAATGAGGGATAAAACAATTATTGTTTACTATATGTTATTAGTATTTTTTTTTTCAATGGCTAGGCGTATTTTTTTTTCATCGGCCAGAACCGTGAACATCTTAGCCGTCATATGACGTTGCCCCAGCGCACCAGTGGGGGTGGGAACACATTGCGCCCATCAACACAAACATCCATGCCTTAAGTGGGACTCGAACCCACAACTCGGCGGTTGAACGAGTACGAGGAAACGCTTGCCTTTGACCGTTCGAACACCACGTCGGCTTATATATACATAGTATAATGTATAGGGAAAATATTGTGATGGAGTCGGAAATTTGAATTCGATTTTTCGACAGAAGAGCACTTTTCAAGATTTTCTGAACACGAATCGAACGTTTTTGAGGTGATGTCTGTGTGTGTGTATCCGTGAGTCTGTGGATGCGATATGTCACGAGCGAATGGAGTGTTTCAAACAAAATTTGTTACAAATATTGCAATCAGTGAATACTGGAGCCCTATTGATTTTAAACGCGATTAAACGTTCGGAAAATCCCCGAAATTTCGAATGAAATTTTGAAAAATTCAATAAAAAAATCAAGACCGTCAATAATGTTACGCAATGACTATTTCTGATGCAACTTTTCATTCGAAAATGAATGACACAAACTTGAGAACGCTGACATAAAGTTCTTGAGATATTGCATATTTTTCAATTAAATTTATAAAAAGAAATTACATGCAATTAAAAATGTATTAACTACTGTGAATGTTCGCTTTTCATATCTAATATTATGCTATATATTTAAGGTCATTCTCGTGGATCTAGTTCGTTCCATTCACGAGAGCAGATACTTAGGGTAATAGTATAGTATTTTGATGCTTAAAAATCTCTAATAGTTATTTGTATATAAGAAAACTTTTTCTTTTTTTTCTCCGTTTGTCTGTAACGCTTGACGATACATTTTGTGAACTTGGAGACTAATTTAGAAATATATCGCCAATTTGGCGGTATATTGCCCCAGATAAACAAAAATAGTGTCAAAATTGCAAAAATGACGCTAAATCAACGAAAGTGAGGCCAAATTGATGAATTAACTATTAAAATATCTTAAAAATGACTACATTGCTTATTTTGAATGTTAGTAATATTGATTAGTGTAAATTTAGGGTTGCGCGAAATATAATTCCATTGGGAACTTCGAAGTGTTTTACGTGTTGTCATTCAGAAAAACTCCAAATCTATTATTCAACATTAAAAATATTGTGCCGTGGATCTTACACATATTTTATTCATTGTGAAAGAAGTAAATCTTTTGCATTATATAGGGAAAATCATGTGCTGCTCGCATCAGAACTTTTTGGTTTGTCATTTTTTTGGAATATCGAAGAAGCTTTAAATTTCTTTAATTTTCAGACTATCTCCGACTATTTCTTTAGTTATAATTGTATTTTGCTGTGGTATTCATAAGCAAAGTTAACACCCATACTAAGTAAACAATCACTAATTTGTCAGTAAAACTCGACATTTATTTGATTTAGATCTTAATAAAATATTAAATGCATATTATTGAAATGCAGGTTATTTTTGGACAACAATAATAATTATGTGTTTATATTCATTATTTTTGGATTACTCCGTTTCTATTGTATTTTAAAGTGGTACACATTGAGAAAGTTAAAGCATGTTTCCAATGAATTTGCAAACAATCAATATTTTCTTAGTCACGCTTAACACATTTCTTGTTTACAATTTTAGAATTTTGATCTTGATACATAATTAAATACATATTATTTTGGTGAAGGAGATGTGTTGAAAACAACAATTAATCTGTGTTTATATTTATTAGTTTGGAATTTTAGAAAGCAGAAACAGCTACAAATTCATTATTTTACTCTATGCTCCTTTAATATTTTTTACTTTAAATTTTGGACGTTTCTTATTTAAAAAGTAATTCGGAATGCTCTAATTCACCTGATTAGTTGATAATATGAGTAGTTTGTGTATATATGTTTTCATTGCTTTAAGAATATAATAGATAGATTCAATTCTTTACTTTTATTATCCTTCTTACGATTGATACATATTGATGGACTTGTTCTCAGTGAATTTCATAACAATCTATATTTTTTTGCAATTATATTTTTAACATCTTTTTTTTAAATTTTAATTATTTTTAAATTTGCGGATATTTTTAATTATTTATAAATAATAAGCGCTGTGGGCTTCGAAATAATCATGCAAATTTTGAATAGCTTCCACAACAATTTTTTACGTAATCTCCCTCTTTTTAAATCAAATTGATTTTCTTCTCATTCAGATTCGTCAAACGTATTATCAGCAACTGTAGCAATACTAGCATTATCGGTCTCTTGCGTTTTTGTTTAACATGATAATCGCTTGCAGCATAATCGTCCAAAATAAGATCTCAAGGCAAAACTTTTATTTTCTTGTAACCTATTGCACATTGAATTATTTTCATACACAGGATCAGAAATGACGGATTATTGAATTTATCCTAGAATCCCAATATTTTTCAAGCAGTTTTACTTTGAGGATCAATATCCTCCCAGACATCATCTATATATTCACAATCAGTCGTCATGTGTTCAGGCTATCTTAACATATCTGGCAATGTGTTTAGGATAGTGTGTAGGATACGTATTAACGTATCTGTGAATGAATGTTACCAAACAAATTGTTCTCCTGGTATTTGGTGTCACTTAGAGAAGTTCCGTGAAAACATTTTTTTCTTTACAACTCCCACACAAAAACTTCGCAATATCGGATGTACCAGTATCCAACTGCTCACTACGAATGATACATTCAACATTATAAAAGTTTGTAATGACCAATACTTCCCTACATCTGAGTTCGCTATAAGTGGGCTCCAAAGTATCTCTATTTTCACATAAGATACTTACATTTCCTATATTACGATAAAAAACTTTAATGGTTAAAAATTAAAATTTAAACCCTCTAATGTAAATTTACCTCAGAGGATTTTTATCTATATTTTTTAAATTTACGTTACTTGATTCGGTAATTAAACATTTGATGAACTTCGTCAAAACAATTCTATAATTAACATTTTTTAACTATAATTAACTTACACTTAACTTTTAACTATAATTAACTTATTTTTCTATAATTAACATGCTGGTTTTCTACGTTAAGAGAAAAATCAATAAATTAATGAATGAATACAATAAATTATGGATTGCGCCATTTTTCTAATCACCGTAATGGTATACTTCCAAATAGATAATTGCATTTTTTTTTCAGTTTTTCAGTTTGAGATATATTAGAGACTAACATTTCCAAAATGTTTTTAAAACGACATTTTTGTAACTGGCCGGCGAGATAAAAGATACATCAATAGGATTAAAAGTTCTTATACTATTATTCTGTAAAATTGTTTATATTACACAATTTATTAGTTCTTTGCAACTGAAATTTTTTCAAGGTGGTTCTTTTTTAATTCAAGATAGTACTCGTATATTTTGAGAGGATTTAGTTCGGATAATAGAAAACAAAAGTCCACGCAGAGACAGTTTCAACAGATAGAATCTAAATAAAGTTTTTTCGAAAATCTCTTTCGCTAAATTAACATTAGAGGAATAAAATTTCATTTTCTAAATATTGAGAAACAGTATTGTGAAAGCGTAAATTTTGATAATATTTTTCGATGCTTAAAAAATGATATTTTTTCATGAGAAAGCCCAATATTTTTGCAAATTGACCTAATTTTGCTAATTAATCGTAGACAGAAGTCTGTTGCTAATGGATTTCGCAGATGATTAGTGGGTTTTAAAATCCAAAAGTATAACTTCTTGAATTTTAGAGATATCGTTTTCGTTTATAAAACGTGCCACTATTTTATAAATATAAATATCGCTTTCGAAAACGGCAAAGATTGATGGAAAACTTTCTGTGATAACTTTTAATTCCTTAATTTTACATCTTCCAGTAAAGGAACATTTTTCGATTTCACGTGTTTTCATTTACAGTGCTTTTATAGGGTGTATCAAAGAAACTTATTTAGGGCATATTACGTCCGCGTTGGACAATTGGCATGTTTGTGCATGGAAAAAATGGATTGCGGGAATGATTTTTGTTCAAAACATGCGACTTGGTAATTGAGTGATGTTATCTGTATTTATATTATTTACTTAGCGGGTGCTCATTTAGGACCTGGTCATTCATTCTACTATCATAATAAATAAGGTACGTTCACTATTAGCAAATGAGTAATCATTTTGTAGGTACTTTCAACCAGAAATGTGCGAACACAAGACTTTAGTAATTACAACTTAAAAATTTCATGTTATTAAAAATTTTACTTTTCCACATGAAATCTCTTGAAAGAATCTAGCGAACGACTTGAAATTTGGTATACATTTTCTAATCGGTAATAACCAAAAATCTATTGATTATCAGAGAGATTCAGTCATGAGAAAACGATATTTATGTTATTCTTTTCCTACAACTTAGAAATTTGTTGATCTAGCGGTAAAGCCATATCTTGGAAGACATGAGATTATTTCTTAATACTATAGTGAAATTAATTCTATACTAATTAATTTGTAATAATTTGCTGAAAGTTATAAAATAAGACAAAAATGCTGTATAAAGTGTTATTATTGCAAGCAGTTATTTTAAAAGAGTAATTTCTCACTTTATTAAAAGCGAATACTGTAAACCATGGAGGTAAAAGCAAGGGGTTTAAACTTCATATTAAGAAAGTGCCAATATCGTTTGAGACAATAATTCAGCTGACGCTGGAGTAAGATAAGTAGTCCTGCACTGTATGTATTTCTATGGCGAAAGGCCTAACATACATATGTAAACTGACAATTTTGCAAAAATAAATTATTAGCGCAATGCAATTTAGAACTGAAACAATAAAGAGTATCCCTACTTATTCACAATTATTTTATCTCTCAATTAATTTTTACCTCCCTATATTCTGTACTCTATCCTACAACTATGAAAAAATACTGGTTAATTATACTCATAATTAGGGAAACCTTAATTTAAAAATAGTCAAAACTACATATACTACATACAACGTCTTTTTGCTGTGTTAACTAATAATAGCGGCTACTTTACTAACACTAGCGGCACCTAGATATAATACTTAAAGAATTATGGCATTTTCAAGCGTTTTATCCATAGGAGTTTTATCTCCTTCTTTCTAACTCCATTAACTCCATTAATTCCTCCGTAAACAAACTCAATTTGTAGAAAATGTGCATATGCTTGTTGCCACTTGGCAAACGATAATAACGTGCCTAAATTACTCTCACTCATAATTATGTTGTTTGATGTATTTTATGTCACTGTTTAGTGCATCAAATGAAACGGGGTACATATTTGTCAAAGAAACAGGCATATGAAAATATAATTTTACGCTTCATAGAACAGCATGTTTTTTGCAAAAACACAGGCTGGAGTCAGATAAGGCAAATCACATAAATGGTCTTATTTGATAGAAAACTTCTTGAAACAAAAATACATTTTTTATTGCTCGCAACTATGCTAGAATCTATATAATAATTGCCTAACGTATTTTTGTCTATCCAAACCCTAAAATAGATCGCCGATTACCTAAAAGGCTGAATCTTTGCACACTAATTATACCGACCTAACGGAATCTAATAGTGCCAAATTTTTGATATCCCCTACCGCGGGGGCAGAAAAAGGGGGGTTTCTAAAAGTAATTTTCAGACCCTTTCGAATCACCCCCCCCCCCTTCTCGATAACGTAGCCGACAAATTTAGGCACACTTGTAATATAGACCACAGGATAGATCCTAACGAAGTCGGGTTTTTAACTTCCCTTTAGAGGTGGAGTAAATGGGAGGTTTTGAAAAGTTTCATCAAACCCTTTAGAAACCCCCATATGACCTTGACTCGATTCTCTCCAGTGGGTGGATAAAATATGGATTTCAAAAAGTCTTTCCAGCCCTAAATACTTAGAAGTCTAAATCTTTGCAAACTTATAATATTGTTCATGGGGCAAAACTTAGCGAAGTAGGATTTTTGATTACCCTTTGTTGGAGAAAAGGGGTCTTGCCAAGTATTTCTAAATATTTCAAAAACCTTACAGTGGCTTATAAAAGTAAATATTTTCATACTTTAGTATTGGATGCGGGATTGAACCTAACGGAATCAAATTTTCTATTTTTTTCTGAGAAAGACATAATGGAGGGGGGGGGGGGTTTCGAGGAGTCTCTCAAGACCCCTCAGAAGCCCCTTCCTCAGTTGGACTAAGAGACTGGAAATGTTGCACAGAGTTGGCCACGAGGCAGAACATACCCGTCGATTTAGACTACTTTTATCGATGCTAAGGTCTATACACAGTTAAACAAAATAAATTTTATTAAAGATAATTGAACTTAATTTTTTAGATAGTGTGTTTCCATGCCGTTAATACTAGTTTTTAAGCAATTTACTAAATAAACGCAATAATAATTGATTTAATGCTGATAATACACGACGGAGCTCAAGGGTGTGTATACTAGAATTTCGTGTTAGTTGTTAGGGATTGTAATCCCGGATTTCCTACTAAGAACTGAACTTGGAAACTCCGGGATTAAAAATGCTAAATTTCTTGATTTATCTATAATATTTAATTTATGAAAGAATTAATTCCTACGCTTTTGAAATTGTGTCAAAATTCTTATAGCAAAAGCTTTTTCTAATTTATTGGAGACAGACTTCAATAGAATAGCACTTACATTTTTTAAATTATTATACATATATTTTTTAAATATTTAATTTTTTTTTAATTTTCTGCTCTAAGGGCATAAAATTCGAATTACGATTAATTTTAAACCGATATCCTAATGCAAAATTAAAGCAAATAATAATTATAAAAAATTCAGTATTTTATTTTTCTATCAAACTTTTCTATCTGTCTTAGCAAATGAATTGAGTAATCTAAATATATTTAATGAAAAATTTCGCCTTATTTGATGCAATTGTGCCATTTATAGTCTGACATCGGAAACTGATGAAACAGTATTAAAATACCATAGAAAAAATATTTATCGGAAAGGTTATTTTGAAATGTTTTAATAAATCAAAATCAATATTTGGTTTAGTTACATATGCTGGTTTCGTGATATATTTCGTCGATAAAACTCATGGTAGGTGATACGTATTATTAACTTTTTTATTAACGTAAGTATTTATATATAAACTAGTATTTATAGGCCTGTCAAAGACAGAAACTAAGAGTTTTAGTTATTGGAAGTTACAACATTTTCAACGCGTTTATTTTGTTTAGCAATGTATGGCGCTTAGTGTCGCAAGTATTTGTCTTAATCGAAAATTCGTTGTTAGTTTTTATCCCGTGGTCGATACTAAAGTGCGCAAAGTTTCAACAGGGCGGCTGGAGGCCAATTAAAATGCGAATTGATTTCTGGTAAAAGAGTATATATACAGGAAGAATATGTTCACGTAGGAACTTACTCATTTAATAATGGGACGAACAATTACTTTCCTTACATACATAGTAAAATGGCGATGAGATCGAAAATTCGATTTAGAGTTTTCGACGGAAAAGCCCGTTTAAGCATCCCTGAACTTGGATCAAACGGTGGTCGATTAAAGTGATGTCTGTGTATGTGTATGTTAGTGTATGTGTGTATGTGCGTGCATGTTAGTGCGTGTGTCCGTGAGTAAAAATTGCAATACTGTTAAGTAAATAATCACGCCATACGTAATTTCTCATTAGAAAACGAATGACACAAAATTTAGAACTCTATCAAGACCCGTTCTCGATACACTGCACGTTTTTGGATACATTCATTGTTATAGGTATATCAAAGTTAGTAAAGTAGTAAGTATCATCAAATTTTCACTTTCCAAATGCAATATTATGACACAAACCTGTTAACGTTATTTTTGTGGATCTATCCGTTCCATTAATGAGAAAAATTACAATTTGTAGTAGTTTTGAAATTTGGCGTCAAGTAATTCATCAATAGTCTATTATTTTACGGGATATTAATTAAATGTCAATTGCATTTTGAGGAAGTTTTTGCATGTGAGTATAAATATGTCATTCTGTTTGTTTGTTCGACCCAGACCGTTCGACCTACCAGAAGGTGAAAGGTATCTGTTTAGACAGCAGGGATAGTACCACCCAATTTAGAATGGAACCCAGTGGGGGCGGCATCCACAGAGGCCGCATCCTCCTTCCCTTACCGCCAATTTTTCAGAAGGATTTATTCAAATATTTAACGTCCCGTACTCGGGGTGAACATGGGGACAGTTTGGGCAGATCCAGGTATCGAGTTCTGGTCGTCTGAGTGCAATTCCCGCTCGCTAAACATTAGGTTGTCCCCCTCCTGAAAGGGATACATTTTTCTTCGACTCAGACTGTCCGACCTACCCGAAAGTGTAAGGTATCTGTTTAGACAGTCGGGATAGTGCCATCCAATTTAGACCAGAACCCAGTGGGGACGATATCCACAGGGATCGTACCCTCCTTTTCCTACTACCACCCTCTCGGAAAGACTTACAGACTCACATGTTTAATGTGCCCGTACTCCACGTGAACACAGGGACAGTTCGGGCAGAGTCAAGAATCGAATTCTGGTCATTCGAGTATACTCATAGTGTCATTCGAGTGACTTCATAATATTAAGAGTTTTAATTTTCTATAATTTATGTAATAGAAACCATATATCTCAGGAACAGTATTAGCGTTTTACAGATGGTTTACTTTAAAATATCAAACTGCATATAAATCGTTAATTCAATTAAGTTATGCTGGTCATTTTGAACAGGTTGTAGTGTAAATTCCTGTCCATGTAAGTGTTGTTTATTTTAGTATTCATGAATAGAACAGCAATTCGAAAATAGTAATATAATGTGTCGAATAAATGACTTGTAACAGTTTTATTGTCGATATCTACGTATTACATAATGCTCTGAAACTTTGTAATTGCTTTTTTCGTCTATTTCGCTCGTGTCTAGTTTGTTACCCTAACTTTTTAAATCCCCCGCTAGATTCATTGCTATCTTTTTTATTCTATTTGAAATGGTTACTTTGCTTTTTATGGACCTCACTTGTATACTCATGGTCATTTCCATACAAAGTTATTAGGATGCTTTTATAGGAGCTATGTATAGTGAACCATATGGAAAAGTACATTTTAAAATATCCCGAGAATGGTTCGAGATATCTCTTAAACATTAATTGACTAATTATTTATGGTCATTAAGTAATTCCAAAATGTTTACACATTTGATAATATTGAATACAATTATAACCCTCTCTACATACATAGTATAATGTACTGTATAGGGACAGTATAGTGACGGGGTCGAAAATTCGAATTCGAGTTTTTGATGGAAGAGAATGTTTCAAGCATCCCAGAATTCGAATTGCACACTTTTGAGGAAGAGGAGGAGGAGGAGGAGTGTGTGCGTGTGTATGTGGAAACTATATCTAAATGGGAGTTTTGAAACTAAGTTTGCACGATTTTTACGATCCGTGAATACTAGAATCCTATTGATTTTAAACGCGATTGAGCGTTTGGAAGACCCCAAAATTTTCGAATAGTTTTTTGAAATCATTAGACAATCAAGACCTTGAACACCGATAATCATTTCAGACGTAATTTTATATTAAAAACTGAATGACATAAATTTTAGAAAGCTAGCGTGAACCGTTCCCGAGATATTGCGTATTTTTTAAATAATTGTATCTAAAAAAATCTGATGTGGGCAACACATGACTCTCCTTATATAATGCAATGAATTTACTACTTTTACAGTAAAAAAAAATAGGTTTTTCTTATAGTAGATACTTATATTATTTCCAAGATATTGAATTTTCGACAATTTGTCGTCATTTTCATCGATTTAGCGTCATTTTTATCCATTTGGCAAAATTTTTGTTGATTTGGCAACATTTCAAAAAGTCGCCAAGTTAGCGATATTCCGCCAAATTCGTCGCCAAAATCTCGCCAAGCGTTATGGACGGAGAAATAAGTTATTCTTATAGCAGATAAATGACTATTGGCGTTCAAATACAAAAGTATTACTCAACGTACCTTTTCTTATGAATGGAACGAGCTAGATCCACGAGAATGATGTCACCAAATTTATCGCATGATATTACATATGAAAAGTGAGCATGTTTCTTAACAGTTAATATTTTTTTAATCTAAAGTTTATGTCAATCGTTTTCCAAGAAAAAATTACATAAGAAATATCTATTGGTGTAACTTTATTAATGATTTTGATTTTTTGATGATTTTTTCAAAATTTCACTCGAAAATTTAGGGGGGTTCTGAACATTCGATTACGTTTAAAAACAATAGGCTTCCAGTATTCACGGATTGTGATTTTTGTACCAAATTTCATTCGAATCGCTCCATTCGTTCGTGAGATATCGTCTCCACAGATTTACTGACACACACACACACACAGACATCCCCTCAAAAATGTTTGATTCGTTATCAGGGATGCTTGAAACGTGCTCTCCCGTGGAAAACTCGAATTCGAATTTTAGACCCCCGTCAAAATACTTTCCTTATACATTATGTGTATAAGAAAAGTAAAAATTACATAAAATTGAACATTAGTAAATATAACACTTGGCGGCAAATTCGCCGACATTGCCGACTAATTGGGCAGAATATCTCTAACTTGGTGACTTTTTTTGAAATGGTGTCAACTTGACGAAAATGTTACCAAATTGGCAAAAATGACGTCAAATAGTGAATAAATAATTAACATATTTTGATATAATAGGCTATATTGCTAAGCAAATATTTCTAATTGTCAAGTTATATTTGGGCGAGATGGAAGTTAATTATGTACTTCAAAATATTTTTAATCGTTGTTATCTAGAAAAGCGTCAAATGTTTATCTACTTTTCAACGTTAAAAATATTGTGGTGTGGACCATGTTTAACATTATTTTTGCATTAAATGACGTAAAGTCATTGCATTAAGTAGGGAAAATGATGCGTTGTCCACATCAGATCTTGCTATTTAAGATATTTTCCATTTGAGATCCAAAAATGTGTAATACGAAACGACGCATGTTGTTCAGTAAATAATGTCATTCGCCTAAAACAAATAGACGAGTAATTATTTTTTTTTCGAAGCATTTAAAATATTTAAATCAAAAAAAATCTTTTATCGACAGGTTTTTCAAATTCCCAGAATACTATATACCACACATAAAAGAGTGCTGATGTTAAAAATCACCTCAGATGAAATAAGTAATTGCCCAAAATTTAAATACTCAAAACACGATTTGATTTGCCGAAATTTGATTACATGTGAGATTGCTAAATGTTAAACTTTAAAAAAAAGCTTTTTAAAATAATTGGTATTGTGATTGTAAAATTCTCACAATACATATTTTCGCAATTCATTTCGAGTTTTACTTCTTCGCATTTCAAAAACTTCTGGTATAATAAAAAGGAGTTTAATTGCTATCTGCGGAAAGATAATGGGTATGCAATGAAATTGAACGGTTAAAATCATTTGAATTTACGGAAATAGATAAATTGGAAATTCCAAATGAATTTTGCAGTTAAATGATGTTTGCAAAACACTTGAAAATAGAAAATGGAATAACGAATGTTAATTATGGTATTGATATTTGGGTTTGCACATCGCAATTAATATTCATTTTTTGAGATTAGCATTTTGCATTCTAATTTTAAAAACTATTTTTTAAACGAATAAGTTGAGTATATAATTAAATGTCAAAAAATTGTATAGTAAGGACAATATTTCTGTTTTAGATTTTTTTTAGATATTTTTTAAGGGACAAATTTCATAGAAAAACTTGTTTCCAAATCTATTATAAATTATAGTATTATCAGTCCAATACAAACTTGGTATTAGTATAGATGCCAAGAAATCAAAAATTAAAAGAAAGCAACATAATAATAATACAGAACTCCTTCCGGATAAAACGGCTAATTTAACAATCCTGAAAATTCATTCAATATCTTGTACTGTCATTTCTGTAAATTTAAAATACATGAAATACAAGCATTTTTTATAGTAGAATTCTTCGATATTTAAATATCGTATAATTCACACACAAGGCAACATCTCAAACTGTAAAATTTTACATTTTCTATTTACATGGTAATATAAAATAATAAAATATGCAAATTCATCCAATTCCTTTAGTATCATTTCTAGAAATAAAATAAGTAAAATACAACCATCTCTGTAATTTTTTGAATTTATTGGTATTTAGATTTTGTATAATTCTTTATAATTCTTACAAAAGGCCACCTAAAACTCTGCAATTTTTCATTTTCCCTTTACAAGGTAGTGTAAACGTCTTCAGCTTTATGACATCTGCTGTTTCAACCAGATATTTTTCTCTACAAACGAAATAATTTCTATTGTGGAAAAATATTGACAAAACACAGTTTTCTTATGATGTAATTTTGCCGAGAGTATTTCTTTCAGTATCCAGTTATTAAAATATCTGCACCAAATTCCGTTCAAAATGCTCCACTCGTTCTTGGTATATCGCATCCACAGACTCACTGACATACACAGACATCTCCTCAAAAACGTTCTATTCGAGTTCAGGGATGCTTGAAACGGTTTCTTCCGTTGAAAACTCGAATATCATCACAATATTTTTCTAAGGAAAAGTACTAATATTTCCATTAAACGGAAATTGTTTTAAATGCTATAAACTACTCTAAAAATGTTTAACGTGGGCAGTACATGACTTTCTTTGCATAGTACAATGTCTTTATTTCTGTCACAGCCAAATATATAATGGTATACAAGATCAACCGCTTTTTTTGGGATTGTAAAAACAGCACGTACATTTAAATTAGGAGCTTATGTGAACTTTTTAGTTCTGACATAATGATTTATTTAAACTAGCGTGCAACTCATACTCAGCAAAATGCTATTGCAATTTAATGAATATCAAAGGAATAATTGACCACGGGAGAATTCTTGGGAATCAAAATACAAAACCATTACAGAATGTATTCTCACTTATGAGTGGAACGAACAAGATTCACGAAAATTATATTAACAGATTTGTTGCAAAATATTACACATGGAAATAAAACATTCTACTTTTCCAATGTTATATAACTGTTTGATAATTTTATTTGAAAAATGTGCAATATCTCGTTAACGGTTTATGCTAGGCTTTTAAAGTTTTGTTTTTCGTTTTCTAATAAAAAAAATTGGTATGCAATGGTTGTTTATTTAACAGAATTGAAGTTCCTTATTTTTTAATAATTTTTTAAAGAGTTATTTCGAAAATTGGTGGTTTGAAGTGTCTTTTGAACACTAGATTACGTTCAAAACTGATAAGGTACCAGTTTTCGCTGACTCTAACAATTGGTTTAATTTATTTTTAAACGCTTCATTTGTTCGTTAGATATCGCTTCCACAGACTCACGTAGATAGACACTAACATACTAACACACACACACACACTAACATACTAACACACACACACACATACATACTAACATACTAACACACACACACACACACACGCATACAGACATCACCTCAAAAACGTTCGATTCGAGTACAGGAATGTTTTGAACGTGCTCTTCAGCTGAAAATTCAAGTTTTCGACCTCGTCACAACACTTTCCCTATATGTAATACTATGTATGCAGAAAAAGTAATAACTGCAAACCTGTGAACAGTAACTGCAATCACGCCTTCCAAACTCGATTTTTCAAAATGCCATTGCACATCTTTCATTTGAATTTTCAATATGTAGTCATCCGTCCTAAACTCGATTTTTCAAAATGTAGAGGGTAGTCACGTGTCCCAAACTCCAATTTTCAAAATATAGAAGTTAGTCACGGGTCCCCCAAGCTCGACTTTTAAAAATGTAGAGGATAGTTACGCGGCCCAAACTCGATTTTTCAAATGTAGAAGGTAGTCACGTGCCCCAAGCTTGACTTTTCAAAATGTAGAGGGTAGTCACGTGTCCCAGGCTCGATTCTTCAAAATGTAGACGGTAGTCACGTGTTCCAAGCATGATTTTTAAAACGTAATGGGTTGTCACGTGTCCAAAGCTGAATTTTTCAAAATGCAGAAGGTAGTCGCGTGGTCCAAGCTCGATTTTTCAAAATATAAAAAGTAGTCACGTGTCCCAAACTCAATTTTTCAAATGTAGAAGGTAGTCACATGTCCCAAGCTCGATTTTTTTCAAATGTAGAAGGTAGTAACTTGTCCCAAGCTCGATTTTTCAAATGTAGAAGGTAGTCACGTGTCTCAAGATCGATTTTTCAAAATGTAAAGGGTAGTCACGTGTCTAAAGCTCGATTTTTGAAAATGTAGAAGGTAGTCGCGTGTCGCAAGCTCGATTTTTCAAAATGCAGACGGTAGCCAGTGTCTCAAGCTCGAATTTTTTCAATATGTGGAGGGTAGTCACGTGTCCAAAGCTCGATTCTTCAAAATTTAGAGGGTAGTCACATGTCCCAAGCTTGATTTTTCGAACCGTAGAAGGTAGCCACGTGTTTCAAGCTCGATTTTCAAAATGTTGAGTGTAGTCACGTATCCCAAGCTCGATTTTTCAAAATGCTATGTATCCTAAATTCAAAATTGCAAAATTTAGTCATATGCTCCACAATCAAATCTGCAAAATGTAATCACATGTCTGACACATGAGATTCTATATGCACGGTATATGATATTTTCATTCAAAAATCCATTTATTTTGAAGAATAAAATCATGGCTACAATTTGTTATTTAGCATTTATAAGTCATAATGTATCGAATTTTGAAAGAACAATGCCAATTAATGACTTTATGAATCTGTAAATAGCTTTGAAAATCCCAAATCTTTGATATGAAGATTAAGCCTGATTTTTTAAAACAATAGTGGTATAGTTTCACGTTAAACTTAAATGTTATTTAAGTTGTATAGGATGGCTAACAATTAGATATTAAAATTTTAAAATCTTTAAAGAGTATTTAAAACATATATATTTCAGATATTTCGTATCTTCGATGTGCGAATCACATATAAAACCTATGTGTGGAACACGTGTTGTCAGTGTTGTTGAGGTTAAACTGTAGGATTACAATCAAAATCAAGATTTAGCTTGATTATGATGCTTTCTCATTACACTTAATTTAACTGCTTTAACATACTAAATTTAATGTAAATCCTATGAAAATGTGGATAATTCAATCTGCACATATATGCACGAAAATAGTCAATATTTAAAACATCAGATATGATCAGCTTTGAAATCCCCTGCCATGACAAAGGTTTATATATACATATATATATATATACATATATATATATATATATATATACATATATACATATATATATATATATATATATATATAAAGTGTCATAAAGAACAATATAAGGAAAATAGCCAACAGGGACATACGTAATGGCCTTGGGGGATTGTGACCCCTAATTCCCGGTTATAGTCGACTTTTACCCCTAAGGAAACACTCTCTCCCGGAGCCAATAGATACCTGTGGCCATATTTCCATGTAACATCAAATTAATCGGCTATCGGCTCCGGGAGTAAAAGTCGGAGGGCCTTAGGAGTAAAAGTCGACTATAACCGGGAACTAAGGGTCACAATCCCCCTAGGCCATTACGTATTTCCCTGTTGTCTATTTTCTTATATTGTTCTTTATGACCCTTATATTATACAGGTCATTATAGAGAAGCATTGCGCCTATTGTCTTGATATTTTAAGCAGATCAGGTTCAACATTTTGTAGTAATATTGACTTTCTTATATATATATAATCAATCTGCACATATATGCACGAAAATAGTCAATATTTAAAACATCAGATATGATCAGCTTTGAAATCCCCTGCCATGACAAAGGTTTATATATACATATATATATATATATATATATATATATATATATATATATATATATATATATATATATGTATATTTTTAGTGTATAAAGTACATTTTAGTGTATAAAGTACATCTTGCCGTTTTTAGTGTATAAAGTACATGTGCGCTCATACGTACATATATATACTACTTATATATATATATACATATATATATATATATGTGCATGTATGTATACATATGTGTGTGTATGTGTATAATAAAGTATAGAACAAATTTTGTTCAATTCTGATTATTCCTTCATAGTGTTGCAATTTCTTCAAACAGGAGTATAAATCCATTGAGCCGTTCTCTATTTATTAGCGACTGTGACAGATAGGCAGACAGAACAGGTTCTTAATTTTCGTTATTTCACACTTCATGGTACCCCGGCCGTCCGAACAGTTACTTTACACCTTTCTGGTAGGTCGGACGGTCTGGGTCTCAACAACAACACTCCACTGTAGGGTGATTAAGCCTACATCAAAATATTTCTTGGACTTAATAATTCTTTGTCTCATTGCTTGGAAAATTAACTAAAGTATGGCTCAATGGCTCAACTTGACTTTCTCATACCAGAATCAATTTTTAGTACCATGTTCTTTTCTTTCAAAGTTTACAAAAAAATTTTGAAAAATCGGTATCTTTATCCAAATCATTACCATTATAGCTTGTTACCCTTGACTTCGAAGGGCTTGAAAAATATTTTGATTGATACCATACTTGGCAATTTGCCCCCCGTGGGGTAACTGGCCGATGGGGGATGGTGAAAACCCGATGGGGGATGGCGAGTGACGTCAGGAACAAAATGAAAATAATTAGCTGCTATATTTAATAACAATGATTGAAACTATCAATTCTCCGGATCATTCAGTCATAAATACACCCTTTTACGAATGATTGTATTTGAACGAATGATTGTACTTACGAATGATTATTTATGTCTGAATGACTGATCATTCAGTCATAAATACACCCTTTTACGAATGTTGTCCTATGCTGCCATGTCAAAAAAATATAAAATTTCGATTAAATCACGAAGTTTTCGCTCGAATTTAAATACATTCTATCTAGTTCTAGATTTTTTTATAACAAAGCCGGATATAAAGTTTATCGAAAATCCATCTATATTTGTGGTCGCTACCGTGTACACAAAAAATTAACTACAGACAGACAGAAAAGACGGACATCACTCCGAAAATAGTCAAACCGTATTCAGCTGGTCTTAAAACATATTATATTGACATTAAAATCTTGAATTTAAAAATTTGAATGACAACAATACTTCCTGTATACTGTAATTATATAATATGAGAAAGAAAAAATTATCAAAATCCATTGCGTGTTTTAGAATATATTTATATTCGCAGTGTGTGAAAAATCATGATGTGGGCAACACATGACTCCCTAATGACACATGACTCCCTAATGCCCCATGATGTGGGCAACACATGATGTGGGCAACCCTACAGACTCAAATAAATGCTCCTATATTTTCTTTCCTAATACAAGAGTTCAATTACTTAACATAACACGGACACTTATTTGAAATGGCACCGAGTTTGCAATTTTAATTCAATTTCTGTTTTCATGGCGACTGAGTGCATTTTCAAATGATGGCACTGCAAAGATACCAATAAATCTACTGAAGTATCTTGAGAACGGTTTTGGCTAGAGTTTTATTTGTTTCGGCGTCAAAAATTATGTGTAATACAAGCATTCAATTAATGCATAATAGAATATTAAGTCTTTTATTTTAGACTAGAAAATTAATCCGTTGCCAGAGAGTAGGGAGGAGGGATAAATTAATAAGAGGCGAGTAAGGAATAGGGATAAAGAGTAGAGAGCCTGGATAAAGAGAAGGGAGCAGGGATAAAGAGTAGGGAGCAGGGAGATCAGGGATAAATTAAATTTAGTAATTTTTAAATATAACAAAAATCATATAAAATTAATATTGCTTAATTAATATAACTTTTATTCATATAAAATAAAAGTTAAAATTACATACAATCTGTGACCCCATCCCCAAATTATCCCTTTCTCTTTATCTTGAAAATGGGTCCGATCCAGTGCGACGTCTGTAGCTTTAAACGCAGCTCCGAAATGTAGGTAGAAAATTTATTTATTTCCCTGGGTGAAAACGCGCGGCATCGACCATCTTACAGGTTCGTTCGCTTTTATGAAAATATTAAATAATGAATGGGATGAATGGGTGGTTTCAGATGCTTTTTTGTCTGAGCAGTGTGTAGTAGTAAAGGAGTTGCTGTTAAATTATAAAAGTCGGATTAACAGTTAAGTTTTCACATCGCACTATAAAAATTGAGGACGTTTTAAACACACGAAAAGAGTATATTTTTTCATTTTTCGTATTAATCGTAAGGTGAAATAAATGGTATGGAAATATTAATTATATAAATTAATCATATTAATCATATAGATAAATCATATAAAATTAATATTACTTAATTACTATAACATGTATTCATATAAAATAAAAGTTAAAATTACATACAATCTGTGACCCCATCCCCAAATTATTCCTTTCTCTTTATCTTGAAAATGGGTCCGATCCAGTGCGACGTCTGTAGCTTCAAACGCAGCTCCGAAATCTAGGAAGAACATTTATTTCTTTGCCTGGGTGAAAACTCGCGGCATCGACCATCTTACAGGTTCGTTCGCTTTAATGAAGATATTAATTAAGGAATGGGTAGTTTCAGATACTTTTTTGTTTGAGCAGTGTGTAGTAGTAAAGGAGTTGCTGTTAAATTATAAAAGTCGGATTAACAGTTAAGTTTTCACATCGCACTATAAAAATTGAGGACGTTTTAAACACACGAAAAGAGTATATTTTTTCATTTTTCGTATTAATCGTAAGGAGAAATAAATGGTATGGAAATATTAATTATATAAATTAATCATATTAATCATATAAATAAATCATATAAAATTAATATTACTTAATTAATATAACATGTATTCATATAAAATAAAAGTTAAAATTACATACAATCTGTGACCCCATCCCCAAATTATTCCTTTCTCTTTATCTTGAAAATGGGTCCGATCCAGTGCGACGTCTGTAGCTTCAAACGCAGCTCCGAAATCTAGGAAGAACATTTATTACTTTGCCTGGGTGAAAACTCGCGGCATCGACCATCTTACAGGTTCGTTCGCTTTAATGAAGATATTAATTAAGGAATGGGTGGTTTCAGATACTTTTTTGTTTGAGCAGTGTGTAGTAGTAAAGGAGTTGCTGTTAAATTATAAAAGTCGGATTAACAGTTAAGTTTTCACATCGCACTATAAAAATTGAGGACGTTTTAAACACACGAAAAGAGTATATTTTTTCATTTTTCGTATTAATCGTAAGGAGAAATAAATGGTATGGAAATATTAATTATATAAATTAATCATATTAATCATATAGATAAATCATATAAAATTAATATTACTTAATTAATATAACATGTATTCATATAAAATAAAAGTTAAAATTACATACAATCTGTGACCCCATCCCCAAATTATTCCTTTCTCTTTATCTTGAAAATGGGTCCGATCCAGTGCGACGTCTGTAGCTTCAAACGCAGCTCCGAAATCTAGGAAGAACATTTATTTCTTTGCCTGGGTGAAAACTCGCGGCATCGACCATCTTACAGGTTCGTTCGCTTTAATGAAGATATTAATTAAGGAATGGGTGGTTTCAGATACTTTTTTGTTTGAGCAGTGTGTAGTAGTAAAGGAGTTGCTGTTAAATTATAAAAGTCGGATTAACAGTTAAGTTTTCACATCGCACTATAAAAATTGAGGACGTTTTAAACACACGAAAAGAGTATATTTTTTCATTTTTCGTATTAATCGTAAGGAGAAATAAATGGTATGGAAATATTAATTATATAAATTAATCATATTAATCATATAGATAAATCATATAAAATTAATATTACTTAATTAATATAACATGTATTCATATAAAATAAAAGTTAAAATTACATACAATCTGTGACCCCATCCCCAAATTATTCCTTTCTCTTTATCTTGAAAATGGGTCCGATCCAGTGCGACGTCTGTAGCTTCAAACGCAGCTCCGAAATCTAGGAAGAACATTTATTTCTTTGCCTGGGTGAAAACTCGCGGCATCGACCATCTTACAGGTTCGTTCGCTTTAATGAAGATATTAATTAAGGAATGGGTGGTTTCAGATACTTTTTTGTTTGATCAGTGAGTAGTAGTAAAGGAGTTGCTGTTAAATTATAAAAGTCGGATTAACAGTTAAGTTTTCACATCGCACTATAAAAATTGAGGACGTTTTAAACACACGAAAAGAGTATATTTTTTCATTTTTCGTATTAATCGTAAGGAGAAATAAATGGTATGGAAATATTAATTATATAAATTAATCATATTAATCATATAGATAAATCATATAAAATTAATATTACTTAATTAATATAACATGTATTCATAAAAAATAAAAGTTAAAATTACATAAAATCTGTGACCCCATCCCCAAATTATTCCTTTCTCTTTATCTTGAAAATGGGTCCGATCCAGTGCGACGTCTGTAGCTTCAAACGCAGCTCCGAAATGTAGGAAGAACATTTATTTCTTTGCCTGGGTGAAAACTCGCGGCATCGACCATCTTACAGGTTCGTTCGCTTTAATGAAGATATTAATTAAGGAATGGGTGGTTTCAGATACTTTTTTGTTTGAGCAGTGTGTAGTAGTAAAGGAGTTGCTGTTAAATTATAAAAGTCGGATTAACAGTTAAGTTTTCACATCGCACTATAAAAATTGAGGACGTTTTAGACACACGAAAAGAGTATATTTTTCATTTTTCGTATTAATCGTATGGAGAAATAAATGGTATGGAAATATTAATTATATAAATTAATCATATTAATCATATAGATAAATCATATAAAATTAATATTACTTAATTAATATAACATGTATTCATATAAAATAAAAGTTAAAATTACATACAATCTGTGACCCCATCCCCAAATTATTCCTTTCTCTTTATCTTGAAAATGGGTCCGATCCAGTGCGACGTCTGTAGCTTCAAACGCAGCTCCGAAATCTAGGAAGAACATTTATTTCTTTGCCTGGGTGAAAACTCGCGGCATCGACCATCTTACAGGTTCGTTCGCTTTAATGAAGATATTAATTAAGGAATGGGTGGTTTCAGATACTTTTTTGTTTGAGCAGTGTGTAGTAGTAAAGGAGTTGCTGTTAAATTATAAAAGTCGGATTAACAGTTAAGTTTTCACATTGCACTATAAAAATTGAGGACGTTTTAAACACACGAAAAGAGTATATTTTTTCATTTTTCGTATTAATCGTAAGGAGAAATAAATGGTATGGAAATATTAATTATATAAATTAATCATATTAATCATATAGATAAATCATATAAAATTAATATTACTTAATTAATATAACATGTATTCATATAAAATAAAAGTTAAAATTACATACAATCTGTGACCCCATCCCCAAATTATTCCTTTCTCTTTATCTTGAAAATGGGTCCGATCCAGTGCGACGTCTGTAGCTTCAAACGCAGCTCCGAAATCTAGGAAGAACATTTATTTCTTTGCCTGGGTGAAAACTCGCGGCATCGACCATCTTACAGGTTCGTTCGCTTTAATGAAGATATTAATTAAGGAATGGGTGGTTTCAGATACTTTTTTGTTTGAGCAGTGTGTAGTAGTAAAGGAGTTGCTGTTAAATTATAAAAGTCGGATTAACAGTTAAGTTTTCACATCGCACTATAAAAATTGAGGACGTTTTAGACACACGAAAAGAGTATATTTTTTCATTTTTCGTATTAATCGTATGGAGAAATAAATGGTATGGAAATATTAATTATATAAATTAATCATATTAATCATATAGATAAATCATATAAAATTAATATTACTTAATTAATATAACATGTATTCATATAAAATAAAAGTTAAAATTACATACAATCTGTGACCCCATCCCCAAATTATTCCTTTCTCTTTATCTTGAAAATGGGTCCGATCCAGTGCGACGTCTGTAGCTTCAAACGCAGCTCCGAAATCTAGGAAGAACATTTATTTCTTTGCCTGGGTGAAAACTCGCGGCATCGACCATCTTACAGGTTCGTTCGCTTTAATGAAGATATTAATTAAGGAATGGGTGGTTTCAGATACTTTTTTGTTTGAGCAGTGTGTAGTAGTAAAGGAGTTGCTGTTAAATTATAAAAGTCGGATTAACAGTTAAGTTTTCACATTGCACTATAAAAATTGAGGACGTTTTAAACACACGAAAAGAGTATATTTTTTCATTTTTCGTATTAATCGTAAGGAGAAATAAATGGTATGGAAATATTAATTATATAAATTAATCATATTAATCATATAGATAAATCATATAAAATTAATATTACTTAATTAATATAACATGTATTCATATAAAATAAAAGTTAAAATTACATACAATCTGTGACCCCATCTCCAAATTATTCCTTTCTCTTTATCTTGAAAATGGGTCCGATCCAGTGCGACGTCTGTAGCTTCAAACGCAGCTCCGAAATCTAGGAAGAACATTTATTTCTTTGCCTGGGTGAAAACTCGCGGCATCGACCATCTTACAGGTTCGTTCGCTTTAATGAAGATATTAATTAAGGAATGGGTGGTTTCAGATACTTTTTTGTTTGAGCAGTGTGTAGTAGTAAAGGAGTTGCTGTTAAATTATAAAAGTCGGATTAACAGTTAAGTTTTCACATCGCACTATAAAAATTGAGGACGTTTTAAACACACGAAAAGAGTATATTTTTTCATTTTTCGTATTAATCGTAAGGTGAAATAAATGGTATGGAAATATTAATTATATAAATTAATCATATTAATCATATAGATAAATCATATAAAATTAATATTACTTAATTAATATAACATGTATTCATATAAAATAAAAGTTAAAATTACATACAATCTGTGACCCCATCCCCAAATTATTCCTTTGTCTTTATCTTGAAAATGGGTCCGATCCAGTGCGACGTCTGTAGCTTCAAACGCAGCTCCGAAATCTAGGAAGAACATTTATTTCTTTGCCTGGGTGAAAACTCGCGGCATCGACCATCTTACAGGTTCGTTCGCTTTAATGAAGATATTAATTAAGGAATGGGTGGTTTCAGATACTTTTTTGTTTGAGCAGTGTGTAGTAGTAAAGGAGTTGCTATTAAATTATAAAAGTCGGATTAACAGTTAAGTTTTCACATCGCACTATAAAAATTGAGGACGTTTTAAACACACGAAAATAGTATATTTTTTCATTTTTCGTATTAATCGTAAGGAGAAATAAATGGTATGGAAATATTAATTATATAAATTAATCATATTAATCATATAGATAAATCATATAAAATTAATATTACTTAATTAATATAACATGTATTCATATAAAATAAAAGTTAAAATTACATACAATCTGTGACCCCATCCCCAAATTATTCCTTTCTCTTTATCTTGAAAATGGGTCCGATCCAGTGCGACGTCTGTAGCTTCAAACGCAGCTCCGAAATCTAGGAAGAACATTTATTTCTTTGCCTGGGTGAAAACTCGCGGCATCGACCATCTTACAGATTCGTTCGCTTTAATGAAGATATTAATTAAGGAATGGGTGGTTTCAGATACTTTTTTGTTTGAGCAGTGTGTAGTAGTAAAGGAGTTGCTATTAAATTATAAAAGTCGGATTAACAGTTAAGTTTTCACATCGCACTATAAAAATTGAGGACGTTTTAAACACACGAAAATAGTATATTTTTTCATTTTTCGTATTAATCGTAAGGAGAAATAAATGGTATGGAAATATTAATTATATAAATTAATCATATTAATCATATAGATAAATCATATAAAATTAATATTACTTAATTAATATAACATGTATTCATATAAAATAAAAGTTAAAATTACATACAATCTGTGACCCCATCCCCAAATTATTCCTTTCTCTTTATCTTGAAAATGGGTCCGATCCAGTGCGACGTCTGTAGCTTCAAACGCAGCTCCGAAATCTAGGAAGAACATTTATTTCTTTGCCTGGGTGAAAACTCGCGGCATCGACCATCTTACAGATTCGTTCGCTTTAATGAAGATATTAATTAAGGAATGGGTGGTTTCAGATACTTTTTTGTTTGAGCAGTGTGTAGTAGTAAAGGAGTTGCTGTTAAATTATAAAAGTCGGATTAACAGTTAAGTTTTCACATCGCACTATAAAAATTGAGGACGTTTTAAACACACGAAAAGAGTATATTTTTTCATTTTTCGTATTAATCGTAAGGAGAAATAAATGGTATGGAAATATTAATTATATAAATTAATCATATTAATCATATAGATAAATCATATAAAATTAATATTACTTAATTAATATAACATGTATTCATATAAAATAAAAGTTAAAATTACATACAATGTGTGACCCCATCCCCAAATTATTCCTTTCTCTTTATCTTGAAAATGGGTCCGATCCAGTGCGACGTCTGTAGCTTCAAACGCAGCTCCGAAATCTAGGAAGAACATTTATTTCTTTGCCTGGGTGAAAACTCGCGGCATCGACCATCTTACAGGTTCGTTCGCTTTAATGAAGATATTAATTAAGGAATGGGTGGTTTCAGATACTTTTTTGTTTGAGCAGTGTGTAGTAGTAAAGGAGTTGCTGTTAAATTATAAAAGTCGGATTAACAGTTAAGTTTTCACATCGCACTATAAAAATTGAGGACGTTTTAGACACACGAAAAGAGTATATTTTTTCATTTTTCGTATTAATCGTATGGAGAAATAAATGGTATGGAAATATTAATTATATAAATTAATC
Organism: Amaurobius ferox; assembly: GCA_951213105.1. NCBI lineage: Eukaryota > Metazoa > Arthropoda > Arachnida > Araneae > Amaurobiidae > Amaurobius > Amaurobius ferox. The sequence goes on from OX578142.1 coordinate 51,520,102, forward strand.
ATATTAATCATATAGATAAATCATATAAAATTAATATTACTTAATTAATATAACATGTATTCATATAAAATAAAAGTTAAAATTACATACAATCTGTGACCCCATCCCCAAATTATTCCTTTCTCTTTATCTTGAAAATGGGTTCGATCCAGTGCGACGTCTGTAGCTTCAAACGCAGCTCCGAAATCTAGGAAGAACATTTATTTCTTTGCCTGGGTGAAAACTCGCGGCATCGACCATCTTACAGGTTCGTTCGCTTTAATGAAGATATTAATTAAGGAATGGGTGGTTTCAGATACTTTTTTGTTTGAGCAGTGTGTAGTAGTAAAGGAGTTGCTGTTAAATTATAAAAGTCGGATTAACAGTTAAGTTTTCACATCGCACTATAAAAATTGAGGACGTTTTAAACACACGAAAAGAGTATATTTTTTCATTTTTCGTATTAATCGTAAGGAGAAATAAATGGTATGGAAATATTAATTATATAAATTAATCATATTAATCATATAGATAAATCATATAAAATTAATATTACTTAATTAATATAACATGTATTCATATAAAATAAAAGTTAAAATTACATACAATCTGTGACCCCATCTCCAAATTATTCCTTTCTCTTTATCTTGAAAATGGGTCCGATCCAGTGCGACGTCTGTAGCTTCAAACGCAGCTCCGAAATCTAGGAAGAACATTTATTTCTTTGCCTGGGTGAAAACTCGCGGCATCGACCATCTTACAGGTTCGTTCGCTTTAATGAAGATATTAATTAAGGAATGGGTGGTTTCAGATACTTTTTTGTTTGAGCAGTGTGTAGTAGTAAAGGAGTTGCTGTTAAATAATAAAAGTCGGATTAACAGTTAAGTTTTCACATCGCACTATAAAAATTGAGGACGTTTTAAACACACGAAAAGAGTATATTTTTTCATTTTTCGTATTAATCGTAAGGTGAAATAAATGGTATGGAAATATTAATTATATAAATTAATCATATTAATCATATAGATAAATCATATAAAATTAATATTACTTAATTAATATAACATGTATTCATATAAAATAAAAGTTAAAATTACATACAATCTGTGACCCCATCCCCAAATTATTCCTTTCTCTTTATCTTGAAAATGGGTCCGATCCAGTGCGACGTCTGTAGCTTCAAACGCAGCTCCGAAATCTAGGAAGAACATTTATTTCTTTGCCTGGGTGAAAACTCGCGGCATCGACCATCTTACAGGTTCGTTCGCTTTAATGAAGATATTAATTAAGGAATGGGTGGTTTCAGATACTTTTTTGTTTGAGCAGTGTGTAGTAGTAAAGGAGTTGCTGTTAAATTATAAAAGTCGGATTAACAGTTAAGTTTTCACATCGCACTATAAAAATTGAGGACGTTTTAGACACACGAAAAGAGTATATTTTTTCATTTTTCGTATTAATCGTATGGAGAAATAAATGGTATGGAAATATTAATTATATAAATTAATCATATTAATCATATAGATAAATCATATAAAATTAATATTACTTAATTAATATAACATGTATTCATATAAAATAAAAGTTAAAATTACATACAATCTGTGACCCCATCCCCAAATTATTCCTTTCTCTTTATCTTGAAAATGGGTCCGATCCAGTGCGACGTCTGTAGCTTCAAACGCAGCTCCGAAATCTAGGAAGAACATTTATTTCTTTGCCTGGGTGAAAACTCGCGGCATCGACCATCTTACAGGTTCGTTCGCTTTAATGAAGATATTAATTAAGGAATGGGTGGTTTCAGATACTTTTTTGTTTGAGCAGTGTGTAGTAGTAAAGGAGTTGCTGTTAAATTATAAAAGTCGGATTAACAGTTAAGTTTTCACATCGCACTATAAAAATTGAGGACGTTTTAAACACACGAAAAGAGTATATTTTTTCATTTTTCGTATTAATCGTAAGGAGAAATAAATGGTATGGAAATATTAATTATATAAATTAATCATATTAATCATATAGATAAATCATATAAAATTAATATTACTTAATTAATATAACATGTATTCATATAAAATAAAAGTTAAAATTACATACAATCTGTGACCCCATCTCCAAATTATTCCTTTCTCTTTATCTTGAAAATGGGTCCGATCCAGTGCGACGTCTGTAGCTTCAAACGCAGCTCCGAAATCTAGGAAGAACATTTATTTCTTTGCCTGGGTGAAAACTCGCGGCATCGACCATCTTACAGGTTCGTTCGCTTTAATGAAGATATTAATTAAGGAATGGGTGGTTTCAGATACTTTTTTGTTTGAGCAGTGTGTAGTAGTAAAGGAGTTGCTGTTAAATAATAAAAGTCGGATTAACAGTTAAGTTTTCACATCGCACTATAAAAATTGAGGACGTTTTAAACACACGAAAAGAGTATATATTTTCATTTTTCGTATTAATCGTAAGGTGAAATAAATGGTATGGAAATATTAATTATATAAATTAATCATATTAATCATATAGATAAATCATATAAAATTAATATTACTTAATTAATATAACATGTATTCATATAAAATAAAAGTTAAAATTACATACAATCTGTGACCTCATCCCCAAATTATTCCTTTCTCTTTATCTTGAAAATGGGTCCGATCCAGTGCGACGTCTGTAGCTTCAAACGCAGCTCCGAAATCTAGGAAGAACATTTATTTCTTTGCCTGGGTGAAAACTCGCGGCATCGACCATCTTACAGGTTCGTTCGCTTTAATGAAGATATTAATTAAGGAATGGGTGGTTTCAGATACTTTTTTGTTTGAGCAGTGTGTAGTAGTAAAGGAGTTGCTGTTAAATTATAAAAGTCGGATTAACAGTTAAGTTTTCACATCGCACTATAAAAATTGAGGACGTTTTAAACACACGAAAAGAGTATATTTTTTCATTTTTCGTATTAATCGTAAGGAGAAATAAATGGTATGGAAATATTAATTATATAAATTAATCATATTAATCATATAGATAAATCATATAAAATTAATATTACTTAATTAATATAACATGTATTCATATAAAATAAAAGTTAAAATTACATACAATCTGTGACCCCATCCCCAAATTATTCCTTTCTCTTTATCTTGAAAATGGGTCCGATCCAGTGCGACGTCTGTAGCTTCAAACGCAGCTCCGAAATCTAGGAAGAACATTTATTTCTTTGCCTGGGTGAAAACTCGCGGCATCGACCATCTTACAGGTTCGTTCGCTTTAATGAAGATATTAATTAAGGAATGGGTGGTTTCAGATACTTTTTTGTTTGAGCAGTGTGTAGTAGTAAAGGAGTTGCTGTTAAATTATAAAAGTCGGATTAACAGTTAAGTTTTCACATCGCACTATAAAAATTGAGGACGTTTTAAACACACGAAAAGAGTATATTTTTTCATTTTTCGTATTAATCGTAAGGAGAAATAAATGGTATGGAAATATTAATTATATAAATTAATCATATTAATCATATAGATAAATCATATAAAATTAATATTACTTAATTAATATAACATGTATTCATATAAAATAAAAGTTAAAATTACATACAATCTGTGACCCCATCCCCAAATTATTCCTTTCTCTTTATCTTGAAAATGGGTCCGATCCAGTGCGACGTCTGTAGCTTCAAACGCAGCTCCGAAATGTAGGAAGAACATTTATTTCTTTGCCTGGGTGAAAACTCGCGGCATCGACCATCTTACAGGTTCGTTCGCTTTAATGAAGATATTAATTAAGGAATGGGTGGTTTCAGATACATTTTTGTTTGAGCAGTGTGTAGTAGTAAAGGAGTTGCTGTTAAATTATAAAAGTCGGATTAACAGTTAAGTTTTCACATCGCACTATAAAAATTGAGGACGTTTTAAACACACGAAAAGAGTATATTTTTTCATTTTTCGTATTAATCGTATGGAGAAATAAATGGTATGGAAATATTAATTATATAAATTAATCATATTAATCATATAGATAAATCATATAAAATTAATATTACTTAATTAATATAACATGTATTCATATAAAATAAAAGTTAAAATTACATACAATCTGTGACCCCATCCCCAAATTATTCCTTTCTCTTTATCTTGAAAATGGGTCCGATCCAGTGCGACGTCTGTAGCTTCAAACGCAGCTCCGAAATGTAGGAAGAACATTTATTTCTTTGCCTGGGTGAAAACGGCGGCATCGACCATCTTACAGGTTCGTTCGCTTTAATGAAGATATTAATTAATGAATGGGTGGTTTCAGATACTTTTTTGTTTGAGCAGTGTGTAGTAGTAAAGGAGTTGCTGTTAAATTATAAAAGTCGGATTAACAGTTAAGTTTTCACATCGCACTATAAAAATTGAGGACGTTTTAAACACACGAAAAGAGTATATTTTTTCATTTTTCGTATTAATCGTATGGAGAAATAAGTGGTATGGAAATATTAATTATATAAATTAATCATATTAATCATATAGATAAATCATATAAAATTAATATTACTTAATTAATATAACATGTATTCATATAAAATAAAAGTTAAAATTACATACAATCTGTGACCCCATCCCCAAATTATTCCTTTCTCTTTATCTTGAAAATGGGTCCGATCCAGTGCGACGTCTGTAGCTTCAAACGCAGCTCCGAAATCTAGGAAGAACATTTATTTCTTTGCCTGGGTGAAAACTCGCGGCATCGACCATCTTACAGATTCGTTCGCTTTAATGAAGATATTAATTAAGGAATGGGTGGTTTCAGATACGTTTTTGTTTGAGCAGTGTGTAGTAGTAAAGGAGTTGCTGTTAAATTATAAAAGTCGGATTAACAGTTAAGTTTTCACATCGCACTATAAAAATTGAGGACGTTTTAAACACACGAAAAGAGTATATTTTTTCATTTTTCGTATTAATCGTAAGGAGAAATAAATGGTATGGAAATATTAATTATATAAATTAATCATATTAATCATATAGATAAATCATATAAAATTAATATTACTTAATTAATATAACATGTATTCATATAAAATAAAAGTTAAAATTACATACAATCTGTGACCCCATCCCCAAATTATTCCTTTCTCTTTATCTTGAAAATGGGTCCGATCCAGTGCGACGTCTGTAGCTTCAAACGCAGCTCCGAAATCTAGGAAGAACATTTATTTCTTTGCCTGGGTGAAAACTCGCGGCATCGACCATCTTACAGGTTCGTTCGCTTTAATGAAGATATTAATTAAGGAATGGGTGGTTTCAGATACTTTTTTGTTTGAGCAGTGTGTAGTAGTAAAGGAGTTGCTGTTAAATTATAAAAGTCGGATTAACAGTTAAGTTTTCACATCGCACTATAAAAATTGAGGACGTTTTAGACACACGAAAAGAGTATATTTTTTCATTTTTCGTATTAATCGTATGGAGAAATAAATGGTATGGAAATATTAATTATATAAATTAATCATATTAATCATATAGATAAATCATATAAAATTAATATTACTTAATTAATATAACATGTATTCATATAAAATAAAAGTTAAAATTACATACAATCTGTGACCCCATCCCCAAATTATTCCTTTCTCTTTATCTTGAAAATGGGTCCGATCCAGTGCGACGTCTGTAGCTTCAAACGCAGCTCCGAAATCTAGGAAGAACATTTATTTCTTTGCCTGGGTGAAAACTCGCGGCATCGACCATCTTACGGGTTCGTTCGCTTTAATGAAGATATTAATTAAGGAATGGGTGGTTTCAGATACTTTTTTGTTTGAGCAGTGTGTAGTAGTAAAGGAGTTGCTGTTAAATTATAAAAGTCGGATTAACAGTTAAGTTTTCACATCGCACTATAAAAATTGAGGACGTTTTAAACACACGAAAAGAGTATATTTTTTCATTTTTCGTATTAATCGTAAGGAGAAATAAATGGTATGGAAATATTAATTATATAAATTAATCATATTAATCATATAGATAAATCATATAAAATTAATATTACTTAATTAATATAACATGTATTCATATAAAATAAAAGTTAAAATTACATACAATCTGTGACCCCATCTCCAAATTCTTCCTTTCTCTTTATCTTGAAAATGGGTCCGATCCAGTGCGACGTCTGTAGCTTCAAACGCAGCTCCGAAATCTAGGAAGAACATTTATTTCTTTGCCTGGGTGAAAACTCGCGGCATCGACCATCTTACAGGTTCGTTCGCTTTAATGAAGATATTAATTAAGGAATGGGTGGTTTCAGATACTTTTTTGTTTGAGCAGTGTGTAGTAGTAAAGGAGTTGCTGTTAAATAATAAAAGTCGGATTAACAGTTAAGTTTTCACATCGCACTATAAAAATTGAGGACGTTTTAAACACACGAAAAGAGTATATTTTTTCATTTTTCGTATTAATAGTAAGGTGAAATAAATGGTATGGAAATATTAATTATATAAATTAATCATATTAATCATATAGATAAATCATATAAAATTAATATTACTTAATTAATATAACATGTATTCATATAAAATAAAAGTTAAAATTACATACAATCTGTGACCTCATCCCCAAATTATTCCTTTCTCTTTATCTTGAAAATGGGTCCGATCCAGTGCGACGTCTGTAGCTTCAAACGCAGCTCCGAAATCTAGGAAGAACATTTATTTCTTTGCCTGGGTGAAAACTCGCGGCATCGACCATCTTACAGGTTCGTTCGCTTTAATGAAGATATTAATTAAGGAATGGGTGGTTTCAGATACTTTTTTGTTTGAGCAGTGTGTAGTAGTAAAGGAGTTGCTGTTAAATTATAAAAGTCGGATTAACAGTTAAGTTTTCACATCGCACTATAAAAATTGAGGACGTTTTAAACACACGAAAAGAGTATATTTTTTCATTTTTCGTATTAATCGTAAGGAGAAATAAATGGTATGGAAATATTAATTATATAAATTAATCATATTAATCATATAGATAAATCATATAAAATTAATATTACTTAATTAATATAACATGTATTCATATAAAATAAAAGTTAAAATTACATACAATCTGTGACCCCATCCCCAAATTATTCCTTTCTCTTTATCTTGAAAATGGGTCCGATCCAGTGCGACGTCTGTAGCTTCAAACGCAGCTCCGAAATCTAGGAAGAACATTTATTTCTTTGCCTGGGTGAAACCTCGCGGCATCGACCATCTTACAGGTTCGTTCGCTTTAATGAAGATATTAATTAAGGAATGGGTGGTTTCAGATACTTTTTTGTTTGAGCAGTGTGTAGTAGTAAAGGAGTTGCTGTTAAATTATAAAAGTCGGATTAACAGTTAAGTTTTCACATCGCACTATAAAAATTGAGGACGTTTTAAACACACGAAAAGAGTATATTTTTTCATTTTTCGTATTAATCGTAAGGAGAAATAAATGGTATGGAAATATTAATTATATAAATTAATCATATTAATCATATAGATAAATCATATAAAATTAATATTACTTAATTAATATAACATGTATTCATATAAAATAAAAGTTAAAATTACATACAATCTGTGACCCCATCCCCAAATTATTCCTTTCTCTTTATCTTGAAAATGGGTCCGATCCAGTGCGACGTCTGTAGCTTCAAACGCAGCTCCGAAATGTAGGAAGAACATTTATTTCTTTGCCTGGGTGAAAACTCGCGGCATCGACCATCTTACAGGTTCGTTCGCTTTAATGAAGATATTAATTAAGGAATGGGTGGTTTCAGATACTTTTTTGTTTGAGCAGTGTGTAGTAGTAAAGGAGTTGCTGTTAAATTATAAAAGTCGGATTAACAGTTAAGTTTTCACATCGCACTATAAAAATTGAGGACGTTTTAAACACACGAAAAGAGTATATTTTTTCATTTTTCGTATTAATCGTATGGAGAAATAAATGGTATGGAAATATTAATTATATAAATTAATCATATTAATCATATAGATAAATCATATAAAATTAATATTACTTAATTAATATAACATGTATTCATATAAAATAAAAGTTAAAATTACATACAATCTGTGACCCCATCCCCAAATTATTCCTTTCTCTTTATCTTGAAAATGGGTCCGATCCAGTGCGACGTCTGTAGCTTCAAACGCAGCTCCGAAATGTAGGAAGAACATTTATTTCTTTGCCTGGGTGAAAACGGCGGCATCGACCATCTTACAGGTTCGTTCGCTTTAATGAAGATATTAATTAATGAATGGGTGGTTTCAGATACTTTTTTGTTTGAGCAGTGTGTAGTAGTAAAGGAGTTGCTGTTAAATTATAAAAGTCGGATTAACAGTTAAGTTTTCACATCGCACTATAAAAATTGAGGACGTTTTAAACACACGAAAAGAGTATATTTTTTCATTTTTCGTATTAATCGTATGGAGAAATAAGTGGTATGGAAATATTAATTATATAAATTAATCATATTAATCATATAGATAAATCATATAAAATTAATATTACTTAATTAATATAACATGTATTCATATAAAATAAAAGTTAAAATTACATACAATCTGTGACCCCATCCCCAAATTATTCCTTTCTCTTTATCTTGAAAATGGGTCCGATCCAGTGCGACGTCTGTAGCTTCAAACGCAGCTCCGAAATGTAGGAAGAACATTTATTTCTTTGCCTGGGTGAAAACTCGCGGCATCGACCATCTTACAGATTCGTTCGCTTTAATGAAGATATTAATTAATGAATGGGTGGTTTCAGATACTTTTTTGTTTGAGCAGTGTGTAGTAGTAAAGGAGTTGCTGTTAAATTATAAAAGTCGGATTAACAGTTAAGTTTTCACATCGCACTATAAAAATTGAGGACGTTTTAGACACACGAAAAGAGTATATTTTTTCATTTTTCGTATTAATCGTAAGGAGAAATAAATGGTATGGAAATATTAATTATATAAATTAATCATATTAATCATATAGATAAATCATATAAAATTAATATTACTTAATTAATATAACATGTATTCATATAAAATAAAAGTTAAAATTACATACAATCTGTGACCCCATCCCCAAATTATTCCTTTCTCTTTATCTTGAAAATGGGTCCGATCCAGTGCGACGTCTGTAGCTTCAAACGCAGCTCCGAAATGTAGGAAGAACATTTATTTCTTTGCCTGGGTGAAAACTCGCGGCATCGACCATCTTACAGGTTCGTTCGCTTTAATGAAGATATTAATTAATGAATGGGTGGTTTCAGATACTTTTTTGTTTGAGCAGTGTGTAGTAGTAAAGGAGTTGCTTTTAAATTATAAAAGTCGGATTAACAGTTAAGTTTTCACATCGCACTATAAAAATTGAGGACGTTTTAGACACACGAAAAGAGTATATTTTTTCATTTTTCGTATTAATCGTATGGAGAAATAAATGGTATGGAAATATTAATTATATAAATTAATCATATTAATCATATAGATAAATCATATAAAATTAATATTACTTAATTAATATAACATGTATTCATATAAAATAAAAGTTAAAATTACATACAATCTGTGACCCCATCCCCAAATTATTCCTTTCTCTTTATCTTGAAAATGGGTCCGATCCAGTGCGACGTCTGTAGCTTCAAACGCAGCTCCGAAATCTAGGAAGAACATTTATTTCTTTGCCTGGGTGAAAACTCGCGGCATCGACCATCTTACAGGTTCGTTCGCTTTAATGAAGATATTAATTAAGGAATGGGTGGTTTCAGATACTTTTTTGTTTGAGCAGTGTGTAGTAGTAAAGGAGTTGCTGTTAAATTATAAAAGTCGGATTAACAGTTAAGTTTTCACATCGCACTATAAAAATTGAGGACGTTTTAAACACACGAAAAGAGTATATTTTTTCATTTTTCGTATTAATCGTAAGGAGAAATAAATGGTATGGAAATATTAATTATATAAATTAATCATATTAATCATATAGATAAATCATATAAAATTAATATTACTTAATTAATATAACATGTATTCATATAAAATAAAAGTTAAAATTACATACAATCTGTGACCCCATCCCCAAATTATCCCTTTCTCTTTATCTTGAAAATGGGTCCGATCCAGTGCGACGTTTGTAGCTTCAAACGCAGCTCCGAAATCTAGGAAGAACATTTATTTCTTTGCCTGGGTGAAAACTCGCGGCATCGACCATCTTACAGGTTCGTTCGCTTTAATGAAGATATTAATTAAGGAATGGGTGGTTTCAGATACTTTTTTGTTTGAGCAGTGTGTAGTCGTAAAGGAGTTGCTGTTAAATTATAAAAGTCGGATTAACAGTTAAGTTTTCACATCGCACTATAAAAATTGAGGACGTTTTAAACACACGAAAAGAGTATATTTTTTCATTTTTCGTATTAATCGTAAGGTGAAATAAATGGTATGGAAATATTAATTATATAAATTAATCATATTAATCATATAGATAAATCATATAAAATTAATATTACTTAATTAATATAACATGTATTCATATAAAATAAAAGTTAAAATTATATACAATCTGTGACCCCATCCCCAAATTATTCCTTTCTCTTTATCTTGAAAATGGGTCCGATCCAGTGCGACGTCTGTAGCTTCAAACGCAGCTCCGAAATCTAGGAAGAACATTTATTTCTTTGCCTGGGTGAAAACTCGCGGCATCGACCATCTTATAGGTTCGTTCGCTTTAATGAAGATATTAATTAAGGAATGGGTGGTTTCAGATACTTTTTTGTTTGAGCAGTGTGTAGTAGTAAAGGAGTTGCTGTTAAATTATAAAAGTCGGATTAACAGTTAAGTTTTCACATCGCACTATAAAAATTGAGGACGTTTTAAACACACGAAAAGAGTATATTTTTTCATTTTTCGTATTAATCGTAAGGAGAAATAAATGGTATGGAAATATTTATTATATAAATTAATCATATTAATCATATAGATAAATCATATAAAATTAATATTACTTAATTAATATAACATGTATTCATATAAAATAAAAGTTAAAATTACATACAATCTGTGACCCCATCCCCAAATTATTCCTTTCTCTTTATCTTGAAAATGGGTCCGATCCAGTGCGACGTCTGTAGCTTCAAACGCAGCTCCGAAATCTAGGAAGAACATTTATTTCTTTGCCTGGGTGAAAACTCGCGGCATCGACCATCTTACAGGTTCGTTCGCTTTAATGAAGATATTAATTAAGGAATGGGTGGTTTCAGATACTTTTTTGTTTGAGCAGTGTGTAGTAGTAAAGGAGTTGCTGTTAAATTATAAAAGTCGGATTAACAGTTAAGTTTTCACATCGCACTATAAAAATTGAGGACGTTTTAAACACACGAAAAGAGTATATTTTTTCATTTTTCGTATTAATCGTAAGGAGAAATAAATGGTATGGAAATATTAATTATATAAATTAATCATATTAATCATATAGATAAATCATATAAAATTAATATTACTTAATTAATATAACATGTATTCATATAAAATAAAAGTTAAAATTACATACAATCTGTGACCCCATCCCCAAATTATTCCTTTCTCTTTATCTTGAAAATGGGTCCGATCCAGTGCGACGTCTGTAGCTTCAAACGCAGCTCCGAAATGTAGGAAGAACATTTATTTCTTTGCCTGGGTGAAAACTCGCGGCATCGACCATCTTACAGGTTCGTTCGCTTTAATGAAGATATTAATTAAGGAATGGGTGGTTTCAGATACTTTTTTGTTTGAGCAGTGTGTAGTAGTAAAGGAGTTGCTGTTAAATTATAAAAGTCGGATTAACAGTTAAGTTTTCACATCGCACTATAAAAATTGAGGACGTTTTAAACACACGAAAAGAGTATATTTTTTCATTTTTCGTATTAATCGTATGGAGAAATAAATGGTATGGAAATATTAATTATATAAATTGATCATATTAATCATATAGATAAATCATATAAAATTAATATTACTTAATTAATATAACATGTATTCATATAAAATAAAAGTTAAAATTACATACAATCTGTGACCCCATCCCCAAATTATTCCTTTCTCTTTATCTTGAAAATGGGTCCGATCCAGTGCGACGTCTGTAGCTTCAAACGCAGCTCCGAAATGTAGGAAGAACATTTATTTCTTTGCCTGGGTGAAAACTCGCGGCATCGATCATCTTACAGGTTCGTTCGTTTTAATGAAGATATTAATTAATGAATGGGTGGTTTCAGATACTTTTTTGTTTGAGCAGTGTGTAGTAGTAAAGGAGTTGCTGTTAAATTATAAAAGTCGGATTAACAGTTAAGTTTTCACATCGCACTATAAAAATTGAGGACGTTTTAAACACACGAAAAGAGTATATTTTTTCATTTTTCGTATTAATCGTATGGAGAAATAAATGGTATGGAAATATTAATTATATAAATTAATCATATTAATCATATAGATAAATCATATAAAATTAATATTACTTAATTAATATAACATGTATTCATATAAAATAAAAGTTAAAATTACATACAATCTGTGACCCCATCCCCAAATTATTCCTTTCTCTTTATCTTGAAAATGGGTCCGATCCAGTGCGACGTCTGTAGCTTCAAACGCAGCTCCGAAATCTAGGAAGAACATTTATTTCTTTGCCTGGGTGAAAACTCGCGGCATCGACCATCTTACAGGTTCGTTCGCTTTAATGAAGATATTAATTAAGGAATGGGTGGTTTCAGATACTTTTTTGTTTGAGCAGTGTGTAGTAGTAAAGGAGTTGCTGTTAAATTATAAAAGTCGGATTAACAGTTAAGTTTTCACATCGCACTATAAAAATTGAGGACGTTTTAAACACACGAAAAGAGTATATTTTTTCATTTTTCGTATTAATCGTAAGGAGAAATAAATGGTATGGAAATATTAATTATATAAATTAATCATATTAATCATATAGATAAATCATATAAAATTAATATTACTTAATTAATATAACATGTATTCATATAAAATAAAAGTTAAAATTACATACAATCTGTGACCCCATCCCCAAATTATTCCTTTCTCTTTATCTTGAAAATGGGTCCGATCCAGTGCGACGTCTGTAGCTTCAAACGCAGCTCCGAAATCTAGGAAGAACATTTATTTCTTTGCCTGGGTGAAAACTCGCGGCATCGACCATCTTACAGGTTCGTTCGCTTTAATGAAGATATTAATTAAGGAATGGGTGGTTTCAGATACTTTTTTGTTTGAGCAGTGTGTAGTAGTAAAGGAGTTGCTGTTAAATTATAAAAGTCGGATTAACAGTTAAGTTTTCACATCGCACTATAAAAATTGAGGAAGTTTTAAACACACGAAAAGAGTATATTTTTTCATTTTTCGTATTAATCGTAAGGAGAAATAAATGGTATGGAAATATTAATTATATAAATTAATCATATTAATCATATAGATAAATCATATAAAATTAATATTACTTAATTAATATAACATGTATTCATATAAAATAAAAGTTAAAATTACATACAATCTGTGACCCCATCCCCAAATTATTCCTTTCTCTTTATCTTGAAAATGGGTCCGATCCAGTGCGACGTCTGTAGCTTCAAACGCAGCTCCGAAATGTAGGAAGAACATTTATTTCTTTGCCTGGGTGAAAACTCGCGGCATCGACCATCTTACAGGTTCGTTCGCTTTAATGAAGATATTAATTAAGGAATGGGTGGTTTCAGATACTTTTTTGTTTGAGCAGTGTGTAGTAGTAAAGGAGTTGCTGTTAAATTATAAAAGTCGGATTAACAGTTAAGTTTTCACATCGCACTATAAAAATTGAGGACGTTTTAAACACACGAAAAGAGTATATTTTTTCATTTTTCGTATTAATCGTATGGAGAAATAAATGGTATGGAAATATTAATTATATAAATTGATCATATTAATCATATAGATAAATCATATAAAATTAATATTACTTAATTAATATAACATGTATTCATATAAAATAAAAGTTAAAATTACATACAATCTGTGACCCCATCCCCAAATTATTCCTTTCTCTTTATCTTGAAAATGGGTCCGATCCAGTGCGACGTCTGTAGCTTCAAACGCAGCTCCGAAATCTAGGAAGAACATTTATTTCTTTGCCTGGGTGAAAACTCGCGGCATCGACCATCTTACAGGTTCGTTCGCTTTAATGAAGATATTAATTAAGGAATGGGTGGTTTCAGATACTTTTTTGTTTGAGCAGTGTGTAGTAGTAAAGGAGTTGCTGTTAAATTATAAAAGTCGGATTAACAGTTAAGTTTTCACATCGCACTATAAAAATTGAGGACGTTTTAAACACACGAAAAGAGTATATTTTTTCATTTTTCGTATTAATCGTAAGGAGAAATAAATGGTATGGAAATATTAATTATATAAATTAATCATATTAATCATATAGATAAATCATATAAAATTAATATTACTTAATTAATATAACATGTATTCATATAAAATAAAAGTTAAAATTACATACAATCTGTGACCCCATCCCCAAATTATTCCTTTCTCTTTATCTTGAAAATGGGTCCGATCCAGTGCGACGTCTGTAGCTTCAAACGCAGCTCCGAAATGTAGGAAGAACATTTATTTCTTTGCCTGGGTGAAAACTCGCGGCATCGACCATCTTACAGGTTCGTTCGCTTTAATGAAGATATTAATTAAGGAATGGGTGGTTTCAGATACTTTTTTGTTTGAGCAGTGTGTAGTAGTAAAGGAGTTGCTGTTAAATTATAAAAGTCGGATTAACAGTTAAGTTTTCACATCGCACTATAAAAATTGAGGACGTTTTAAACACACGAAAAGAGTATATTTTTTCATTTTTCGTATTAATCGTATGGAGAAATAAATGGTATGGAAATAATAATTATATAAATTGATCATATTAATCATATAGATAAATCATATAAAATTAATATTACTTAATTAATATAACATGTATTCATATAAAATAAAAGTTAAAATTACATACAATCTGTGACCCCATCCCCAAATTATTCCTTTCTCTTTATCTTGAAAATGGGTCCGATCCAGTGCGACGTCTGTAGCTTCAAACGCAGCTCCGAAATCTAGGAAGAACATTTATTTCTTTGCCTGGGTGAAAACTCGCGGCATCGACCATCTTACAGGTTCGTTCGCTTTAATGAAGATATTAATTAAGGAATGGGTGGTTTCAGATACTTTTTTGTTTGAGCAGTGTGTAGTAGTAAAGGAGTTGCTGTTAAATTATAAAAGTCGGATTAACAGTTAAGTTTTCACATCGCACTATAAAAATTGAGGACGTTTTAAACACACGAAAAGAGTATATTTTTTCATTTTTCGTATTAATCGTAAGGAGAAATAAATGGTATGGAAATATTAATTATATAAATTAATCATATTAATCATATAGATAAATCATATAAAATTAATATTACTTAATTAATATAACATGTATTCATATAAAATAAAAGTTAAAATTACATACAATCTGTGACCCCATCCCCAAATTATTCCTTTCTCTTTATCTTGAAAATGGGTCCGATCCAGTGCGACGTCTGTAGCTTCAAACGCAGCTCCGAAATCTAGGAAGAACATTTATTTCTTTGCCTGGGTGAAAACTCGCGGCATCGACCATCTTACAGGTTCGTTCGCTTTAATGAAGATATTAATTAAGGAATGGGTGGTTTCAGATACTTTTTTGTTTGAGCAGTGTGTAGTAGTAAAGGAGTTGCTGTTAAATTATAAAAGTCGGATTAACAGTTAAGTTTTCACATCGCACTATAAAAATTGAGGACGTTTTAAACACACGAAAAGAGTATATTTTTTCATTTTTCGTATTAATCGTAAGGAGAAATAAATGGTATGGAAATATTAATTATATAAATTAATCATATTAATCATATAGATAAATCATATAAAATTAATATTACTTAATTAATATAACATGTATTCATATAAAATAAAAGTTAAAATTACATACAATCTGTGACCCCATCCCCAAATTATTCCTTTCTCTTTATCTTGAAAATGGGTCCGATCCAGTGCGACGTCTGTAGCTTCAAACGCAGCTCCGAAATGTAGGAAGAACATTTATTTCTTTGCCTGGGTGAAAACTCGCGGCATCGACCATCTTACAGGTTCGTTCGCTTTAATGAAGATATTAATTAAGGAATGGGTGGTTTCAGATACTTTTTTGTTTGAGCAGTGTGTAGTAGTAAAGGAGTTGCTGTTAAATTATAAAAGTCGGATTAACAGTTAAGTTTTCACATCGCACTATAAAAATTGAGGACGTTTTAAACACACGAAAAAAGTATATTTTTTCATTTTTCGTATTAATCGTATGGAGAAATAAATGGTATGGAAATATTAATTATATAAATTGATCATATTAATCATATAGATAAATCATATAAAATTAATATTACTTAATTAATATAACATGTATTCATATAAAATAAAAGTTAAAATTACATACAATCTGTGACCCCATCCCCAAATTATTCCTTTCTCTTTATCTTGAAAATGGGTCCGATCCAGTGCGACGTCTGTAGCTTCAAACGCAGCTCCGAAATGTAGGAAGAACATTTATTTCTTTGCCTGGGTGAAAACTCGCGGCATCGATCATCTTACAGGTTCGTTCGCTTTAATGAAGATATTAATTAATGAATGGGTGGTTTCAGATACTTTTTTGTTTGAGCAGTGTGTAGTAGTAAAGGAGTTGCTGTTAAATTATAAAAGTCGGATTAACAGTTAAGTTTTCACATCGCACTATAAAAATTGAGGACGTTTTAAACACACGAAAAGAGTATATTTTTTCATTTTTCGTATTAATCGTATGGAGAAATAAATGGTATGGAAATATTAATTATATAAATTAATCATATTAATCATATAGATAAATCATATAAAATTAATATTACTTAATTAATATAACATGTATTCATATAAAATAAAAGTTAAAATTACATACAATCTGTGACCCCATCCCCAAATTATTCCTTTCTCTTTATCTTGAAAATGGGTCCGATCCAGTGCGACGTCTGTTGCTTCAAACGCAGCTCCGAAATCTAGGAAGAACATTTATTTCTTTGCCTGGGTGAAAACTCGCGGCATCGACCATCTTACAGGTTCGTTCGCTTTAATGAAGATATTAATTAAGGAATGGGTGGTTTCAGATACTTTTTTGTTTGAGCAGTGTGTAGTAGTAAAGGAGTTGCTGTTAAATTATAAAAGTCGGATTAACAGTTAAGTTTTCACATCGCACTATAAAAATTGAGGACGTTTTAAACACACGAAAAGAGTATATATTTCATTTTTCGTATTAATCGTAAGGAGAAATAAATGGTATGGAAATATTAATTATATAAATTAATCATATTAATCATATAGATAAATCATATAAAATTAATATTACTTAATTAATATAACATGTATTCATATAAAATAAAAGTTAAAATTACATACAATCTGTGACCCCATCCCCAAATTATTCCTTTCTCTTTATCTTGAAAATGGGTCCGATCCAGTGCGACGTCTGTAGCTTCAAACGCAGCTCCGAAATCTAGGAAGAACATTTATTTCTTTGCCTGGGTGAAAACTCGCGGCATCGACCATCTTACAGGTTCGTTCGCTTTAATGAAGATATTAATTAAGGAATGGGTGGTTTCAGATACTTTTTTGTTTGAGCAGTGTGTAGTAGTAAAGGAGTTGCTGTTAAATTATAAAAGTCGGATTAACAGTTAAGTTTTCACATCGCACTATAAAAATTGAGGACGTTTTAAACACACGAAAAGAGTATATTTTTTCATTTTTCGTATTAATCGTAAGGAGAAATAAATGGTATGGAAATATTAATTATATAAATTAATCATATTAATCATATAGATAAATCATATAAAATTAATATTACTTAATTAATATAACATGTATTCATATAAAATAAAAGTTAAAATTACATACAATCTGTGACCCCATCCCCAAATTATTCCTTTCTCTTTATCTTGAAAATGGGTCCGATCCAGTGCGACGTCTGTAGCTTCAAACGCAGCTCCGAAATGTAGGAAGAACATTTATTTCTTTGCCTGGGTGAAAACTCGCGGCATCGACCATCTTACAGGTTCGTTCGCTTTAAAGAAGATATTAATTAAGGAATGGGTGGTTTCAGATACTTTTTTGTTTGAGCAGTGTGTAGTAGTAAAGGAGTTGCTGTTAAATTATAAAAGTCGGATTAACAGTTAAGTTTTCACATCGCACTATAAAAATTGAGGACGTTTTAAACACACGAAAAGAGTATATTTTTTCATTTTTCGTATTAATCGTATGGAGAAATAAATGGTATGGAAATATTAATTATATAAATTGATCATATTAATCATATAGATAAATCATATAAAATTAATATTACTTAATTAATATAACATGTATTCATGTAAAATAAAAGTTAAAATTACATACAATCTGTGACCCCATCCCCAAATTATTCCTTTCTCTTTATCTTGAAAATGGGTCCGATCCAGTGCGACGTCTGTAGCTTCAAACGCAGCTCCGAAATCTAGGACGAACATTTATTTCTTTGCCTGGGTGAAAACTCGCGGCATCGACCATCTTACAGGTTCGTTCGCTTTAATGAAGATATTAATTAAGGAATGGGTGGTTTCAGATACTTTTTTGTTTGAGCAGTGTGTAGTAGTAAAGGAGTTGCTGTTAAATTATAAAAGTCGGATTAACAGTTAAGTTTTCACATCGCACTATAAAAATTGAGGACGTTTTAAACACACGAAAAGAGTATATTTTTTCATTTTTCGTATTAATCGTAAGGAGAAATAAATGGTATGGAAATATTAATTATATAAGTTAATCATATTAATCATATAGATAAATCATATAAAATTAATATTACTTAATTAATATAACATGTATTCATATAAAATAAAAGTTAAAATTACATACAATCAGTGACCCCATCCCCAAATTATTCCTTTCTCTTTATCTTGAAAATGGGTCCGATCCAGTGCGACGTCTGTAGCTTCAAACGCAGCTCCGAAATGTAGGAAGAACATTTATTTCTTTGCCTGGGTGAAAACTCGCGGCATCGACCATCTTACAGGTTCGTTCGCTTTAATGAAGATATTAATTAATGAATGGGTGGTTTCAGATACTTTTTTGTTTGAGCAGTGTGTAGTAGTAAAGGAGTTGCTGTTAAATTATAAAAGTCAGATTAACAGTTAAGTTTTCACATCGCACTATAAAAATTGAGGACGTTTTAAACACACGAAAAGAGTATATTTTTTCATTTTTCGTATTAATCGTAAGGAGAAATAAATGGTATGGAAATATTAATTATATAAATTAATCATATTAATCATATAGATAAATCATATAAAATTAATATTACTTAATTAATATAACATGTATTCATATAAAATAAAAGTTAAAATTACATACAATCTGTGACCCCATCCCCAAATTATTCCTTTCTCTTTATCTTGAAAATGGGTCCGATCCAGTGCGACGTCTGTAGCTTCAAACGCAGCTCCGAAATCTAGGAAGAACATTTATTTCTTTGCCTGGGTGAAAACTCGCGGCATCGACCATCTTACAGGTTCGTTCGCTTTAATGAAGATATTAATTAAGGAATGGGTGGTTTCAGATACTTTTTTGTTTGAGCAGTGTGTAGTAGTAAAGGAGTTGCTGTTAAATTATAAAAGTCGGATTAACAGTTAAGTTTTCACATCGCACTATAAAAATTGAGGACGTTTTAAACACACGAAAAGAGTATATTTTTTCATTTTTCGTATTAATCGTAAGGAGAAATAAATGGTATGGAAATATTAATTATATAAGTTAATCATATTAATCATATAGATAAATCATATAAAATTAATATTACTTAATTAATATAACATGTATTCATATAAAATAAAAGTTAAAATTACATACAATCAGTGACCCCATCCCCAAATTATTCCTTTCTCTTTATCTTGAAAATGGGTCCGATCCAGTGCGACGTCTGTAGCTTCAAACGCAGCTCCGAAATGTAGGAAGAACATTTATTTCTTTGCCTGGGTGAAAACTCGCGGCATCGACCATCTTACAGGTTCGTTCGCTTTAATGAAGATATTAATTAATGAATGGGTGGTTTCAGATACTTTTTTGTTTGAGCAGTGTGTAGTAGTAAAGGAGTTGCTGTTAAATTATAAAAGTCAGATTAACAGTTAAGTTTTCACATCGCACTATAAAAATTGAGGACGTTTTAAACACACGAAAAGAGTATATTTTTTCATTTTTCGTATTAATCGTATGGAGAAATAAATGGTATGGAAATATTAATCATATAAATTAATCATATTAATCATATAGATTAATCATATTAATCATATTGATATTATTCATATTAATCATACTCAAAATTTGTTTCAAAGATCATTTTTTGCTCTTTTCAATAGCGTCAAGAAAAAACTCTGATAATATATTTGGTCTCTAAGGAACGAATTTGTGTGAATATCTCTCAACGGACGAAATTGTGCTAAAACATAAAATAATAAAAAAATAATTCGAATAAAAAAAAATAGGGTTCACCTTGTAATATCACCAAATGTATAAGGTTCACATTGATGTACCTGTGTACCGAATTTCATACTCGTACTGTGCTTAAATTTCCACTACAGACTGCACATACACATCTTCATTTATTAGAATTTTAATGATTTTTGAGGACCATTTTACAAATTTAAAAATATTTCATTTTTTCGGATCATACCAAGTGCATTAACTACTAAATTTTTGAACTTCTGTTGAATATCTTTTGAGATAGATTGGATACATAGACACACAATCAAACACGTACTAAGGTGCACGCTAAAAATGGTGGATTCATGTTCTAGAATGTCCGAAACGTGCAGATAAGTAGAATGTCCGAATACTTACTTTTGATCTCATTCCAATACTTTTCCTATACATTATCATAAAATGGATAGTAATAATACATTTCCAAAATTCTGTCCTAATCAAAAAGATGAAAAAATACATAACATCATTTCATTTACTTAATTAAATAATTAATTTTCTGTTTATTTTTGAAGGTGCTAAATAGAACAAAGAAATACCGTATAAAGTAATAGTTAATTTTCCCAGATACTTATTGATATATAAATTAGATTATATTTCATTCAGGAAGAACACCAACTTTATAAGTTAGTTCTACCTGAGACGAATAACAAATTTGCAAACTTTTGCCAGATGCTTGAGTCTTCTTCTTTTCAAGTTGCATAACTTTCATAACACCTTGTTATTATCTTCTGAATCACTAAGCATAAACTTTCAGAAACTTCGTATCTGTATTGTATGTCATTTTAAGCATGAAAGTATAATCCTATTCCTTGACAGGCATTGCCTTTTTTGTCTCTATCACGAAAGCTCAAAATTAATATTGAAGCTGAAAAGTTCCAGCGATGCACTGTTTTATGTTTCGTGTATTTATACAGATTATGACAAAAGGATTCTGTCGATAAAGTGTTAGGTAAATTCCTTTAAAGGGCAAACTGGTTAGAAGTACGAAGAGCTATTCAAAGAAATGGGGATTCTTTTCATTTTACCCCATGTTATTTAGGCAAGGGGCATAATAATTTGCCTTGAAATGCATCTGTCTTCAAACTTCATTAAGCAAATTAAATATATGAGGTTTCTAAGAAAGTTCAGACAAAGTTATATTGGCGTTCTTTAGCATCCCAATATAACTTTGTCCATGCAATTGGTGTAGCTGGATAGTGTAACTGGTTGTTATTAGAATGATGCAACTAGATGTGAAATGGATGGAAATTAAAAACAAAATCTCATCATCTAGACTAGACAAAATTGTTAGCTTTAATTTTAATGACAAAAACTTTTTGAGCCTTTTTGAAAATAATTATTTTTATAGTATATACATAATAGCAAACATTATGTTTAGTATTTTGCCCATTTAGATATTTGATTTTTTTTATAGATTAATAAATAATGTAACTTCAGTAAAGCTTTGGTAAATGTTTAAAAAGAAATTCAGTCTTTCATAATATTCCCCATATAAGGCTTAAAATGTGAAATAGAAACGCATAATATGTTTTCAGATATTTTATTAAAATTTAAGCAACAAAGAGATAAATACATAAAATGTTGCTAGCCATTTTTTATTACAATATCAAGGATTACCTTGAAAAAATTGGTGGTGGCTTCAGTCCGTTGAAGCTGAAATGGTTTTGCGTGAATTCCATTTTGTAAAATAAAACTCCAGTAAGATTCAATAAGTTTATTCGATTTTTTCAGATTCATGTGTCTAGTTTACAGGCTTTCAAAGCACAGCAAATACTGTTTATACCTAGCTAGCACGTTTAGTTTTCTCCCCCCCCCCCCCCCCCCCGATTGCACCTGGATACTCCAATCATAGACTTCAGATCAAAATATCACATTATTTTGTTAACTTGCTTGGTGGTATATAAATTAATTACTTATACAATGTATTTGTGAGATTTTAGATTCGGGTTAATCTATAGACTTACTTGGTGGCACATAATACATATATTTTCATCTATTCTGTTCGAACCTCATCAATCACTAAATATGTTTAGAATACTTAAATTAACTTAACTTTCTAGTTGTTTTAGAACAAAACAAAATATCTTGTACTTATGAAACAATATTTCACCAAGGAGTAAATAAACACATTGAGCTTTAACACTCATGGCATTTTAAATATTACAACTTTCTCACCCACTGGAAAACCCAGGTTAAAATAGTAAAATATCGAAATTAAAACCACTATGCTTCGAAAACTAAAGGCTGAATCTAAAATCGAATTATAGGCTTTTAAGGAGCTACAAATTCTTACTTTTTATTCGTAGTTAGCGCTTTTAGTTTTTGAGACATAAGTATTACAAACTTGAAAACTGAAAAATCCCAATCTTTCATTTGACAACACAATTATTTGAAAACTATAAGAGCTTTTTTTCAAACAAATAAACATATATTTTGAAACTAAATTTCCTAATCCATATTTTTATCGCTTAATGTTTCTATCTATATTCTACAGTTTCGAAGATATTTCTAGTGAAAGTATAAGAAAAATGAGAAAAGCACTCGCTCGGACAGATACACAAGTTTTTTAAAAAACAGATGTTCAAAATAATTAAATAAATAATAATTAATTTTATATATACATAATCTGGACCTTATAACCGACAAAATAGGAAAAATTATTAAATTTTTATGTATTAGATTGGGAAGTATAAGCGTCTAAAGTATTTACATTTTCAGTAACGCTTCAGTTTCGCCACAAATACCCCCAAGTAAAATGTTATTCACATCAAAATATAAGTTTGATTAACTTAATTTAAAAAAAAATCTGCACATGACAGCACATGACTTTCCTTATCTAATGCAATGAATTTACTCCTTTTACAGTACAAAAATAATGTATAAGATCCACGGTACCGTGTTTTTAACGTTGATTTGTACATTTGGTAATTCTCCGGATGACAACATGTAAAAATATTTCAAAGTATCCAATTAACTTATATTTCGCGTAAATCTACATAAACAATTATTAATATTGATACCATCCTCAACAAGCGATATAGTCCATATATTAAAATATTTTAATAATTAATTCATCAATTAGGCGTCATTTCATTAATTTAGTGTCATTTTTGCAATTTTGACGATATTTTCATCAATGTGGTGATAATTATAATAAATATTGGCGATACTTTGCTAGATTATTCGCCAAGTTCGCCAAATGCATTAACAAGTGTTACAGACAAAGGGAGAGATGAGCATATCTTATATACCAGACGGTATGCCGGTCATATGACGGAAATCAGAATTTACGAAATATTACTTCCCATTTGGCGTCATTTTTATCAATTTGGCAACATTTTTGTCACTTTGGCAACATTTAAAATAGTCGCTACGTTGGCGACGTCTGGCGAAATTTCTCGCCAAACGTTACGGACGGACGGTGAAATAGGTTATTCTTATAGTCTACTCTTATGTTCTTTCCAATTGGTGTCGGCCTCGGCCGGTGGTGCTTCCGCCGGTGGTTGCTGAACTGGGGGGGCATGTGCTGAGGGCGGCAGGATTACGGTCGCGATGATGGTTCATCTATTTTCTGTGTATTTTCGGGTGGGTCGGGTGTTCTTATGGTTATGTTCTTTCCAAGATATTGAACTTTCATCAATTAGTCGTCATTTCATTGATTTATTCGGTTTCATTAATTTGGCGAATTCTTATCAATTGGGTGATATTTTCTTCAATTTGGCAACATTTAAAATGTCAGCAAGTTGGAGATATTTCGACAAATTCGTCATCAAAAGTTTGCCAAACGTTACGGATGGAAAAATAGGTTATTATTATAGTAGCAGATTCTTATATTCTTTCCAAGATATTGAATTTTCGTCAATTAGTCGTCGTCATTTTGAGAGTTTTTTTTCATTTACGAACATTTGTTCAGACATCATAACCTTCTAAAATGCATTCGATACGGTTACAGAGAAAAGTTATGTAGATCAAATAATAAAACTACTTAATAAATAGTTAACCACACATTTGAAAGACAGAAAGTCTATTGACCATTTTTTAGTGTTCCTCGAGTTATTCTTCAGTTTTATGTGAAAGCCGTTAGGACAAAAGAGTCTGCAAGAGAAACGAGGTTGAAACTATTGATTTCGGATAAGATGAAAAATATTCAAAGGGAAAATGTCATGGGTTTTGCAATAAAGGAATACTAATTACGACTCTGCTGAATGTTCTTTTGATTCGGACGTATTTAAAAGGCCTTAGTATTCTAAAATTTCGATTTTTTTCATTTCTAGATAAGTTAACTTTCGGATTATCTGGAAATTCTGTTGCAATTTGTTTTACGAAATTAATTAAATAAGTAAGTTATAAGCGAAAAGAAGCGTGCGTTATGTCTTTAAACTTTCATCGTTGCTTTCCATACAATACACAGTGAAAATTTAGAAAAGCAATTATGCACCCCAATAACATTGTCAGGAAAGATCCATGAATGTACACGTTAGGCCTATTTTACATAAAATATGTTTGTGTGTATGTTATACGTAGCGGGATATCTAAGCATCGCATAGTGACGAAATTTGGTATAGAGGTACTTCAAGACGATGCGCCTGGGTGAGATTTTTTTAATGATTTTTTTTAGTAATTTTGTATTTTAGAACGATTTTGGCCTATTTTCACATAAATCAGTAAATTAGCTAGTGTAAATATTATCACAGCGTTTTCATGTTGACCCCAACCAGAAAAACCAAACAACATATATTTTCCAACGATGTTTGTAATACATGTACATAATGTACATAATGCAATTCCTTTTTCATATTTATGAAGAAGGAATTTTAAATAAGTTTATTTTTTATTTTTTATTTTTTTAAATAAGTCGAAATTTGTATTTTTTAGGTAATGTGATACTTATCTCGCAGCGTCGAAAAAAACGTAAGATTAGCACAATTCTATAATTTGGCAATCATTTCTGTGTATATCTTTGCATTCTAACAAATACTTTTTATATTACTACATTATTTCATGCTTTGTAATTTTTTAAGCAAACCCATAAACACTGAGATTTTTGATTACTGCCACGAACTGGCTGTCTTGGAACTCACCGAGAGGTTTAAGCCACCCTTTCTCTCCTCACAAAGAATTCCATTTCTTTCTTATTTATTTATTTATTTATTTACTTATTTATTTCTTATTTATTTACTTATTTATTGCCACCTTACTTTCCACGGGAAGAAAGTAAGGCGGTTTAAAGAATCGATTCTGTAAATGTATTACACATTTAAGTAGTGGCCGCTTATTTAATAAGATTTGGAAAACCCTGAGTTATTCGTTCTACGTGGCCATACCCGATCGAATAAAACTCATTTCAGCGCCCCTGGCGGAGAACTTTTAAAGTTGGGGTGTCGTACTAGTCAAAAAAGGGATACACCTTCAAAAAGTCAATTACATTGATGTAGACTCTACATCAATGCAACACAAAACAAAGAAAGGACGAACAGCAAAATACATGTGTATCAAGAAACATCAACAATCGACAAAGAAGCCCGAGT
This sequence comes from Amaurobius ferox, assembly GCA_951213105.1. Lineage (NCBI taxonomy): Eukaryota > Metazoa > Arthropoda > Arachnida > Araneae > Amaurobiidae > Amaurobius > Amaurobius ferox. The sequence goes on from OX578142.1 coordinate 51,546,147, forward strand.
GGGATGTTGCCAGTGTACGTTAATATACATCCGGTAGCGCCGTAGCGCCACCACGGGGATCGGGGAAGGTTCAGAAAGACACTGTGATAACTCAACTCAAACAACTTGATTCTCAATCGAATCGTCCATAATTTTGTAAACTGAAAAATTGTCCCGGCTGAAAACTTTGAGCAGCAAGAGGAGAATATATTACTAACTTTACTAGTAATTGGAAGAAAGAGAGGGAATCAGTATCTCTACAGCACAGTATAGATATTTTAAAATGTGCATGCAATTTATGAATTTCAGTTTTTAAAAAAAAATTAATTTAATTATCGAAATTTTTGAATAACAAAAAATTTAATAAAAGTGTTATTAAATCTTATAACATAACAAAAATCTAAAATTTTATTAAAAAAGTCGCGGAACCCCTGAAAACGTTTAGCGGAACCCCGAGGTTCCGCGGAACACAGTTTGAATATCACTGATGTAGAGCATTGACATCCATAATCGGCAATAAAACGTTACAGAAAGCATTTATTTGACAAAAAGTTTTCCATGGCCCAGACAGGGAAGCTCATCCAAAAGTATAGAGCATGTGTTTCTAGATCTCCGGACGGTACACAATTGTATCATCGATGAATTGCTGCTATATTCAGTAATGATACAGTAAGCAACGTTTAGGTGAGCAGAAATCTAGTATAGAACATGCTTAAAATGCCCTCTGACTGAGACAATTCACATTTGAATTCCAGAAGGAACATTACCGTGTATTTTGGCAAGCATTGCAGGTGTCACCGTGTTAGATGCTTTGATGATACAACTTTTTGACAGGCATTTATTGTATTTGTTAATTCCCTATGTCTATTCCTACTTATTAGACAATGCTATGCAACTTTATAATTGGGTTTCTTCATTTATCTCGTTTTTGTACCGAGTTAGTTATTTTTATTTTCTAAATTCTTCTCTAGGGGCGCTGCAATCACTTTTATTCAATCGAACATGGTCACTTTAGTATATATATATATAGACCTAAGGTGCACGCTCATGGGTATTTCCTTACAAAATGTTGCTGGAGTTCATAAAGACTTTTTTAGGAACCTAGCACGCAAAAACTTACTAAAGTAACTTACTTAAGTATAAAAATGTTACAAAAATAACTATTTAATATGTAATTTTGTATTGAAAAGCAAATTCCACCATTTGTACAATACACTCGTTGTAGAATATTTGAAACATCTATAATATGGTATTCTTCACTTATATCCCGAATTCAAATCCGGATCTTATGCATCTGAACTGAACTGTTTACTAGGTGGATCTTATAGCTCGCTGAAAGTTGCCTATGAGAAGAATATGTAAGTTTCCGACCATAGGTTTTTTACTGTTAAAAGTTCTTTTGGCAAGGAAAAATGTGGTTCCTAAGAGAAAAAAGTTGACTTTTCTGAATGTTTTCTTTTCAGAAAAGTATTGCAAATGTTTTGCAGTAAAGGAAAAATCGTATAATAGCCATATTTTTTAATTCATAGTGAAATTAATTAGATTTTAGTGTTAAGCAAATTGTCGATTTACGTTTCTACTAAAATTTTTTCTTAAAATTTCTTTTCTCCAGGATCTGATATAGATAGAACTTTGATGATGACTGATATGGATTCAGTGTCAAATCCCGAATGGGGTAGGAGGGTTCATTAAGGATTTATAAGTCTGGTTTTCTTTCGTTCTGTTTAAAAAATTATGATTTTCCTTGAAACATATATTTCTTAAGATTGGCTATAGATAGAAATGAGATGATAACTGAGGATAACTAATGAGATGATAACTAATTTCACCAGGATTCAAGAGGTTAAACTCTGTAGGAGGTAGGGTGGTTCACTGAGTAATTCTCATTCTGCTTAAACACTTTCCTTAAAAGATCTAGTTCTTATTATTATCTATATATAGTGCTTAGATGATAACTGTTACGGTTTCAGCATTAAATCCTGGATGAGGTAGGGTGGTTCACTGAGGCCTTCCACTTATGCTTTAAAATTTTCCTAAACATTTGAAACAACTATTTCTTATTACTGATTATAGATATAGCTTAGATGTTAACTGATATGGATTCAGAATAAAAATTTTGGAGAAGGTAGAAGAGCTCACTGAGGATTTCCTCTTCTAGTTCTGGAAATGTCACTTCCGATTCAAAAATATACATGTTTCTTGCAGTATCTATTTCTCGTGATCTTAATAAATTTTGTTTTACAGCAAGATAAATATTTTGTATGCAGTAGTCTAATTGGTGTGTTAAATATACAACGCAATGCTTCAGGAATATTAACGAGAAATTCGTCAATTTTACGATTACTAATATTTCGGCACCACTTAATAGTTAATCCCCGCTCTTAATTTGATTAAATAAGTTATTTAGCTTAACGTAATGGTGCGCTCTCTCGAGAAATACTATTGCTTTGAAATTCAAACATGTGTGAGTTACATGTCTTATTGATTTTTCTTTTTCATAAAAAATGTATCAAACCATCTCAATGCATGCATCAAATCTCCCTACTATTGAGAATGTTTGATACGACTAAACACTTTAACACTTTCCGTTCATGCTGATTCTGGATTCGAGCCTTTAACCAACTTTTCAATTTTTTTTTTTTGGGGGGGGGGGGGGGGAGTACCTTTTTGGTTTGCTTGGCCGGTGGCATTGAGGCGGCAACGAGGAGCTGCCCGGTGGTCGGTGGTGATCACGGGAACGGTGGTGAGTGTCGCTGCTTTTTGGTCTGACCGTGACTTTGTGTCCCAGGTGAGCTATTGCAGCGACATTGATTCTTTCCTGTGTACCTTAGGATGAGTAGGCGTTCATTTAAAGTTACCCCTAACCAACGCTTGAGTGCAACTTGAGCAAATTTTTAAAGTCTTCCAATTTAATTTCATTGTGTCACATTTGTGTTTCGCCTGCACGAAAGCAATCCTTGCATATTTAGCTTTCTAAAAACTATACAGGGTGTCTCAAAAAGATTGAAACGCGCTTTAATTCTTTACCTGTTGGAGATAAGTGGGCAATATAAATTGAAAAAATGTTGAAAGTAAGGTAGGGCTTAAGAAAACATTAATGAAATAGTCCTCCCATTAATTTTCAAAAAGTTATACTTTTTAACTTTTTATATGACCCTCTTAGACAAATTTGGTCAGTAACAACATTTTTACTTTTAATGCAACAAGATCATTAAAAAAACCGCATATCTGTATCTTTATAATCAACTGAATTATGATAAAGGAAAAAATCTGACTTATGCCACTTTTCCGTACCATGTGAAAGGCTGTTTCATCAGTGAAAATAGGGATCATAAGCAAATTGACGGAAATTGTTTAGATCAAAAATACGTTAATATGTGTCAAAATTTTTTTATCACAAATGCATTTAAATAAAGCATTACACATACAGCGATCATATAAAGCAGTGGTACTCACTACGCGGTTGGTTATCGTATGTATTATCATACAGTTCTATATTTTTTGTGATATGTCACAAATTTACATTTCTAATTTGATATATGGTCCCCATTCACAATGTTCTATTTTCAATTAAATATAACTCTAAAAATTTAAAAAGTATAACTTTTTGAAAATTAATGGGAAGACTATTTCATTAATGTAGTCTTATTTCCTTCCTTACTTTCAACATTTTTGCAATTTACATTGCCCACACACCTCCAACAGGTAAAGAATTAAAGCGCGTTTCAATCTTTTTGGGACACCCTGTATAGATAGCAGCCCGTGCAGCAATTTTTTTAAATCTATATAAATAAAACTAGCAGTATACCCGTTTTTCGTATGGAGTATATAATATAAAGGATCTTAAAATTCACAATCACTTGCAAATTCCTATAATAAACTAAATGACATTTTTAATCAAAATATTCTGTTAAAATATTTAATTTAATGCCCCTAAAAAGAAGTTTAAGATTCTCTGCTCTTGCTATACAAAATTCTCTTCACGGGTAGATCTGAAGAATAAAACATACTGGCCCTATTTGTAAGAAAATAAAAAAAAAATATGAAATTGAATTCATATACGCAAAATAAAGGCGTTAAAATTGTATGGGACTCGTACTACGTATATAGGCCAATATTAGAAGGTTTAACCTGCATTATCACTTTTATAAATAACCTATATAAATTGCAAATATCAATAAACCCGTAACCTTTAAACCGAATGCAATAATTGATTCCAATTTATGCCAATATGAAAGTGCTAAAACTACATGGGAAGATATACCCGTACTACTTATAATGTCGTAGATTCGAAGATATGTCAGCGTGTTAGTAGAAGATTACCCGTATTACAATATGAGTCTCAAAAATATTTGCCAAAGTAAAAAAGATGACGTAATAAATTGAAAATATCAATAATTCCCGTAATCTTCATACCAGAAGGCCGTACTTGATTCCAATATATGTCAATATATGTCCAAATATATGCCAATCTACCTGCACTACTTATATTCTCGTATATTAGAAGATATACCCGTGCATTTGTAGAAGGTTACTCTTACAACGTACAATATATGAGTTTCAACAATTTTTGCCGTAATGAAACAATGGCATAATAACTTAAAATATCGATAATTCCAGAAACAATAATCCACGAAAATATCAATAATAATAATGTTTAAAGCTGAAGACCGTAATTGATATTATCTAGTCAAAAATGCAATGCCAATGAAATTTATTTTATATACATAGCTATATTATTCAAATCGGAAAAGATTTAATAAAAATCGTATGCCGCATAACACATTGGATTTACATCCGTTGCTAAACGACATGATATCATTTGCTTCAAATAAATTGATGGAAATCATATCCTCTGAATAATGCTATCTCCATACTAGGTTTGGCGACATTTTCGTCAATTTAGCGATAATTTAAAAAATAGCCAAATTTATCGCCAAGTGGGACTGTAGAACTAACTGATGGTCCTTTTTTGCGACAAATTGACGAAACATTATCACAATACTATCCCCTAACAAAATATAATTAATTTTATTTATTTAGCGCAATTTTACCAATTTCAAGATATTTTTATGGATTTGAAAACATTTTTATCAATTTGATGATATTTTAAACATTCGCTAAATGTGTTACTAAGTAGAATGGATGAACTGAAGGACAAATGCTACCGAAACATCATTTCTGTACTCTTTTCTAAGAAAGCAATTTAAATTTCATTGATTTGCGTCGTTTTTAACACTTTACAACAAAGTTGAAAAGTGTTTATGACTTTGTTCATTCTGTCTGTCTGTCTGTCCGTTAGCACGATAACTGCCGTAAAAATGACTTAATCAAAATGAAATTTTAGTATGTTGTTCAGACGGTCTATAGGACCTATGGGAATATAAATGAATAATATCACCCAATTAGTTTTGGATTGAACCGGGGTTGAAAAAATGGAATACATTGAGCCCTATGGGACCTAATTTTTCAAGCATTTTTTAAGCGGATTTAAAATTCACAAATTGCTTCGAAAATTTTAGGCAATATTCAAATTGTTCCATAAAATATATAAAAAAAAATTCAGCGAAATATATTCAGTAGTTTTTTAAATAAAAATTAAAATAATAATAACACCTCTTATATGAAGCGATCACGTGTCCATGATATGAAACGATCACATGACCCACTTCAAAATGATATATGGCATCCATCTTGTCTCAAAATCGTGATTTTTAAAGTTCTTTCTAATTCATATTGAGTGTTGTATCTATCCTAAAACTACTTTATTTTGGCCTAAATTCTGTGCATCTACATACTTTAACAACGCAATGACAATATATTTCAGTTTAAATGCTCATACAAATTTGATTATTTCTACTATTAAGCCTATTTTTAACCTATGTAAAATGTAAACAGCAAAATATGTAGAATGAGTTGTATTAGAATCGCTGTAATTCTTTAACACAAAATCATTTAGTCCATGGAGTCTGCTTAGCTGATATGAATGAAATATTCATTGATTTTAGAAAGAGAAGGACGATAATTTTCGATGAAGTTTTACGCATAGAGTTTTACTTACTTGTAGGTCCATGGTCTTAATTTTTAAATAATATAAATTATTATAGTATTGTGATGAATGACATGAATGGGGGAATTATTTATGAATGAAATGTTGCTTTTATAGAGAGAGCCAGGCGTGTTATTTTTTCTATGACGTCATTTGAATGGATTTCAGTTGTTTTCGATGAAGTTTTCAAATATAATAAATTATCGTAGTATTATGATAATTCTAAAATTATTACCGAGGAATGTATCACATTTTAGAGATGTTTAAACCAGGCAATTTATATTTTAATGCCGTCATTTGAATGAAATTAATTTTTTTCGATGAAGGTTTAAGGTTTCAAATATAATAAATTAATGTAGTATTGAGATAAGTTTTAAAATATTACAGAGGAATGTATTGCATTTTAGACATGTTTAAATAAAATTGCATTGAAGTTGGAAAGTGTTTCATAATCAATGCTTTAAGCATGATTGATCTTTCTTGTTTTTTCTATGACGTCATTTGAATGAATTTCAGTTGTTTTCGATGAAGTTTTTAAATATAATAAATTATCGTGGTATTATGATATTTCTAAAATTGTTACCGAGTAATATATCACATTTTAGAGATGTTTAAACCAGGCAATTTATATTTCAATGCCGTCATTTGAATGAAGTTCATTTTTTTCGATGAATGTTTAAGTTTTCAAATATAATAAATCAATGTAGTATTCTGAGAAGTTTTAAAATATTACCGAGGAATGTATTGCATTTTAGACATGTTTAAATAAAATTGCATTGAAGTTGGAAAGTGTTTCATAATCAATGCTTTAAGCATGATTGATCTTTCTTGTTATCAATTTGGCAAAGTTTAAGAAAAGTTGCCAAGTTAGCGATATTCCGCCAAACTCGTAGCTCTGAATTAGCAGATCTGAGGAATAAAACATCATGATCCCGTTTGTATATAGTAAATGAAAACACTAAAATTGCATTAGAAGATATACCGATTCTACACTTTTTCTGTTTCAACAATCGGAAAAATGAATTTATTGGTAAACACAATATATGAGTTTATTAGCTACACATAATATAAAACCTTAAAAACTATTTGTCAAAATAAATGAAAGTGATGTACGCAGCCCGCAATTAATATAATTAAAAGAAAAATCAAACCGTTCATTTGCAAGATATATTTTTATATCCATCTATTTATTATTCAAATCGAAAAAATAATAATTAAAATAAACAGACAGATTAAATTTAATTGCGCTTCTGAGCAACATGATATAAGATAGAATCTTCCTCGTAAACTGCAAAATTAAATAACCATTTTTTTAACACTTTACAACATAGTTGAAAAGTGTTTATGACTTAATTCACTATTTTTGTCTGTCTATCTGTCTTTCTGTCTGTCCGTTAGCACGATAACTGCTGTAAAAAATGACTTTATCAAAATGAAATTTTAGTATGTTGTTTAGACGGTCTGTGGGACCTATGGGAATATAAATGAATGATATCACCCAATTAGATTTGGATTGAATCCGGGTTGAAAAAATGAAATACATTGAACCCTATGGGACCTAATTTTTCAAACATTTTTTAGGCGGATTTAGAATTCACAAATTGCTTCGAAACTTTAAGGAAATATTCAAATTATCCCATAAAATTTATAAAAAAATATCGTCAAAATACATTCAGTAGTTTTTTAAATAAAAATTAAAATAATAATTACATCCTTTATATGAAGAGATCACGTGACCCACTTCAAAATAAAATATGGTACCTATCCTGTGTCAAAATCGTAATTTTTAAAGTTCTTTTTAATTCATATTTAATGCTGTATCCGTCCTAAAACCGCTTTATTTTTGCTTAAGTTCTGTGCATCTACATCCTGAAACAACGCAATTACAATATAGTTGAGTTTAAGTGATAATCCAACTTTGATTATTTCTACAACGAAGCCTACTTTTCACTTATGGAGGATGCAAATACCAAGAGATGTAGAATGAGTTGTATAAGAATTGCTGCATTTCTTTAACGCAAAATTATTTAGCCCATGGAGTCTGCAGTATAGTTAATATGAATGAAACAGTCATTGATTTTACAGAGAAGCAAACGATTTTTTGATGAAGTTTTGAGCATAGGCTAAATTACTTATACCTCTATGGTTTTAAGTTTTAAATAAAATTAATTATTATAATATTGTGATGAATGAAATGAATGGGAAAGTGTTATAAATGAAATGCTGCTTTTATATTTCGATGACGTCATTTGAAAACGTTCATATGTTTTCGATGAAGTTTTCAAATATAATAAATTATTGTAGTATTATGATAATTTTAAAAATATTACCGAGGAATGCATGGCATTTTAGAGATGTTTAAACCAGGCAATTTATATTTCAATGCCGTCATTTGAATGAAGTTCATTTTTTTTATGAAGTTTTAAGTTTTCAAATATAATACATTAATGTAGTATTGTGATAATTTTAAAAATATTACCGAGGACTGTATCGCATTTTAGAGATGTTTAAATGAAATTGCATTGAAGTTGGAATGTGTTTCATAATTAATGATTTATGCATGATTAATCTTTCTTTTATTTCTTTATACCATTCATTGTTGAGTAAAAGATTGTGAAAAATTAACCATGGAGATAGATTTTCCATTTAAATTCATGTTTCAAACAATTCATGTTTTCAGAAAGTGATTAATTAGTGCAAAAAATATCCCACCAAAGTCAGAGATAAAGTTTTAATTCACTTTCAAACGATTTTCAAGCTTTTCGTTTGGATAAACCACGGAGAGAGTAGATCTCCTAGGAAAAAGTTTCGTTTTTCATTAATGTCTCGACAACCCCTGTTTTTAAAAACCGAAACCAGGGCTAAATTTAAGGAAGGCTATTTCAAGGCAATCCACAAAATTTTATCAAATTCGGTTCAGCCGTTCTTCCGTGATGACGGGACAAACAGACAGACAGACAGATTTTTAATTTTATTTATATAGATATGTCTGTTCTACTCTTTTTCAGTTTCAACAATCGACTAAATGAATTTATTGGTTAAACACAATATATGAGTTTATTAGCTAAACACAATATAGTATAAATTTGGGCAAATTAACCAACACTCTTTGACAAAATAAATTAAAGTGATGTACGCAGTCTGCAATTAATATAATTGAAAGGAAAATCAAAATGTTCATTTATAATATAGTATATTTTTATATCCATTTATTTATTATTCAAATCGAAATAATAATAATAAACATTAACAAACACATTTAGTTTAATTGCGTTGCCGAGCAACATGATATATTCTCATAAAATTCTTAAAATTAATTAACCATTTTGATTTTTTAATACGTTTCATCGTTAAGTAAAAGCTTGAGAAAAATAAACTATGGTGAACGATTTTCCATTTAAATTCATGTTTTCAAACAATTCATGATTTCAGAAAGTGACTATTTAACGCAAAAATCTGCCACCAAGCATATAAAAGAAATAATAATAAAGTGATAAAATTTTAACTCATTTTCACGTTTTAAACAAACGGTTTTTAACCTTTTCGTTTGCAGGAACCTGGGAGTTTGAGAGTAGAACTCCTAGGAAAAAGTTTCGTTTTCAATTAATATCTCGACAACCCTTAGTCTTAGAAACTCGAAACCTGGACTAAATTTAAGGTCTTATTCAAGGCTATCCAAAAAATTTCATTAAATTCGGTTTAGCCGATCTCTCGTGATAATGAGGCAAGCGAAAGTTTCGTTTTTCACTAATATCGCTAGAACCACTGGTCGTAGAAACTCAAAACATGAACTAAATTTTAAGTGGTATAATTTCAAGGCTACCCACAAAATTTCATCAAATTCGGTTTAGCCGTTCTTCCGTGATGACAGGACAGACAGATTTTCAATTTTATTTATATAGATTGAAAATCTGTCTGTCTGTTTGTCCCATCATCAAGGAAGAACAGCTAAATCGAATGTGATGACATTTTGTGGTTAGCTTTGAAATAGCCCCACTTAAAATTTAGCCCAAGTTTCGAGTTTCTAAGATCAGTGGTTCTCGAGATATTAGTGAAAAACGAAACTTTCGTTTGTCTCATCATCACGGGAGAACGGCTGAACCGAATGTAACGAAATTTTGTGGGTAACCTTGAAAGAACCCCACTTAAAATTTAGCCCAAGTTTCGAGTTTCTAAGATCAGAGATTCTTGAGATATTAGAGAAAAACGAAACTTTTTCCTAGGAGTTCTACTCTATAACTCCCTGGTTCCTCCAAATGAAAAGGTTGAAAATCTTTTGTTGAAATGTGAAAATGAATTAAAACTTTGAGTTTAGTGGGAGATTTTTAGCACTAATTAATCACTTTCTGAAAGCATGAATTGTTTGAAGCATGAATGTAAATGGGAAATCAATCACCATGGTTTATTTTTCACAAGCATTTACTCAACAATGGAAAGTATTAAGAAATCAAAATGGTTATTTTATTATTAGCATTTTATGAGAAAGATTCTATCATATACCATGTTGCTCGGCAACGTAATTAAATTAAATGAGTTTTTTAATGTTTATTATTATTTTATCGATTTGAATAATAAATAAATGGATATTAAAATATATCTTATAAATGAACTGTTAGATTTTTCTTTTAATTATATTAATTGTGGACTGCGTACATCACTTTTGGCAAAGACTTTTCAAGCTTATATATTGTGTTTAGCTAATAAACTCATCGTGCTTAGGCAATAAATTCATTTAATCGATTGTTGAAACAGAAAAAGAATAAAACGGGTATATCTACTAATGCAATTTTGGTGTTTTTATTTAGTACATGCAAACGGTATCAGGATGTTTTATTCAGATCTGCAAATTCAGGCCAAATTGGCTAAAATATCGCCAAATTGTTAAAAACGACTCAAACCAATGAAATTTATTTTATTTTGATAGAACAGAGTACTGAAATGATGTTTTGTTAGTATTTGTCTGCCAGTTCAACTGTCCTACTTAGTAACATATTTAGCGAATTTTTAAAATGTCACCAAATTGATAAAAATGTTTATAAATCCATAAAAATATCTTGAAATTGACAAAATTGTGTTAAATAAATGAAATAAATTGTGTTTTGGTAAGGGATAGTAATGTGACGATGTTTCGTCAATTTGTCGGCAAGTGGGACAGCCAGTTCCAGAGTCCCACTAGGCGATAAATTTGGCGATTTTTTAAAATGTCTCTACATTGAAGAAAATGTCGCCAAATCTTCCATAGAGATAGCATTATTCAGACGAAATTTTTCCACCCATTTATTTGAAGCAAATGATATCATGTCAGTTAGCAACTGATTTAAATGCAATGCGTTTATGCAGCAGACGATTTTTATTAAATCTTTTCCGATTTGAATAATGAAGATATGTATATAAAATAAATTTCATTGTGATTGCATTTTTGACTGGAAAATAACAATTACGGTCTTCAGGTTTAAACATTATTATTATTGACATTTTCGGGGATTATTGTGTCCGAGATTATCGATATCTTCAAGTCATCATGCCATTGTTTTATTGCGGCAAAAATTATTGAAACTCATATATTGTACTTTGTGCGAGTAATCTTCTACAAATGCACGGGTATATGTTCTAATCTACGAGAATATAAGTAGTACAGGTATATTGGCATATATTTTGATATATATTGGCATATATTGGAATCAAGTACGGCCTTCTGGTATTAAGATTACGGTGATTATTGATATTTTCAATATATTACGTCATTTGTTTTATTTTGGCAAATATTTTTGAAACTCATATTGTAATACGGGTAATCTTCTACTAACACTCGGGCATGTCTTCTAATCTACGACATTATAAGTAGAACGGGTATATAGCTTCCCACATAATTTTAGCACTTTCATTTTGGCATATATTAGAATCAATTACTGCAATCAAGTTTAAAGATTACGGGTTTATTGATATTTCTATTTACACATGTAATCTACTAATACAGGTTATATCTTCTAATATTCGCGTATATAGGTACGGGTCCCATACAATTTTAATGCTTTTATTTTGCATAAATTGATTCAATTCCTTATTTTTGTAAATATGCTTACAAAAGCGGATAGGTTGTTTTATTCTTCAGATTTGGTCGTGAAGATAATTTTCTATAACGGGAAGAGATTCTTAAACTTATTTTTAGGAGCATTACATTAAATATTTTAACAGGATATTTTGATTTAAAATGTCATTTAGTATTCTATAACAATTTACACGTGATTGTGAATTTTATGTTTATTTATATTATATACTCCGTACGAAGAACGAGTATGCTGCTAGTAAAGTATATAATAAATCTTGTATCTATATTAGTAAGGACCGCTGATATTCTGCCCGTAAGTAATTCAAAAAACATCTATTCATGGAATATCTTCTTTATTATAATAAAAGACAACAGTCAATCATTGTCTATGTAGTGTAATACAGAAGGAGGTATACAGACGTAATGGCTCAGGCGTATTATAATATCAATACATAACACAAAAAGAGGTATTATATTATCCATTCCTGTAAATAAATTCAAACTAAATCCAGTATCCAGTTTCGTTTTCAGTATCTGATGCCATACGCAGCATAAATATCCAGAATTCTTCATTGTTGTAAATAAGTTAAAAATGTGTCCAATATCCAGCTTCGTTCGCAGTATCTTGTGTCATGCATAAAGTAAAACCCCAGAATACTGCTCTTTATATGTAGATAATTACTATAAATGCATTCTGAATAGGAACATATTGTTACGAATACGTAATACGCCTTCACTGGATGCTCTCTTGAGAACCAAAAGGGAAAAACACCTTTACAGGCAGGCATTCCTATTACATCAATGTAGGTTTGCCATATTTGAGCACACGCAGCAGAGATGTCAGATTTGGCGAGTTATCGTCAACTTGGCAACTTTTACAAGGTACGAGAACTTTCTTGAAGTAATATAAATTCTTGGAGATACCAGCCCCTTCTATAAGTTTCTACGAATAGTATACAGGGTGTCCCAAAAACATTGATCTCGGCTTGTATTCCTTAAATATTGATCTTAGACGTATATAATAAATTACAAATTTGCGTAAAAAACGGTACACAATTTTATGAAATCGATTAAAATTTTCAAGGGAATTAAATTATGAGAAATACAAAATTTAAATTTTTATACGGCCCCCGTACAAAAACATTTCCAATGAGTAAAATGTGCCCCATACACTAATAAGGTGATGCACCCAATTTCAGCATTTTATCATAAAAAGTCCCAGAGATATGAAAAGATAAAAATACTGAATTAAACCACTTTTCTATGCATCGACATGGATTCTCAGAGAGGAAAAATCATGTCGGCAGATCGCGTTTCAGGAATCATACACAAATTATGAAAGAAAACAATGATTACATAAATAAATAATAATTTTGTTATTTATTGGTACAAAAGTATCTACACTGTGTAGAAATAATAATTTTACACAAAGATTACAAAGCTTGTTCAATATGTTTTCCATCCATGCCAAAGATCCATTGAAGATAAGAGGCAGATATTATTTGCCTATGATGTATTTCTGCATTGCGTTTAATTACTGTTTTACTGTACCTGGCATTTGTGAGATAATTAGCTAGCTGTTTGATGTACATTCTTCCTGCTTACTCTGCTTGTAAATAAACGTGTTATAGTTATCCAAAATTTGGACTAATTCTTGTATCATGAAAGTACACATACAATTCCAATATAAAAAAATTATTTCAGTGATAAGATGCTTTCTTACGCACAACTTTTTCCTGTGTCAAAACGTATTAATTTAATATATTTCGGATAAACGTTTTAATGCAGATGCTATTTAATTATTTGTAGAGGATACCAGGGCGAAACGGGGTGGAACGTTGTGGTACAACTATTTCCCACTGGATTTTCTTGGAAAACTTGCAATACCTTCAAAACGGTTCAACCTAACGTTCGAAAGTTTATGTTATTTGTTTTAGAATAAAAGATTACTTATAAAATGGTTATTTATATGACATTATTGTATGGCCAGATTGAATTTATGATTTGTTTCAAAAATTCATTCGAAAATTTGCGGGCCTTTCGAACGTTCAATTGCGTTTAAAACCAATAGGGTTCCAGTATTCATAGATCTTAATAATCGTACTAAATTAGGTACTAAACGCTCTATTCGTGCATGAGATATCTCATCCATAGACTCACACATACACACACGTCTTCTCAAAAACGTTCGATTTCAGGGAAGCTTGTTTTTCCGTAGAAAACCCGAATTCGAATTTTCGACCCCTTTGCACTACTTTCCTTATACATTATACTATGTATGTAGGGAAATTAAAAAATAGCGTCTGTAGTTATGCTACATTTCCTAAATCAATGTGTTTGGGGCGTTGCGAAGTATACAGGAAGAAAGCTGTGAGAAAGAGAGGGAAAATACAGGAAAATCAAAGAAAGTAGAAGAATACATAGATAAAGGTAATGAAATAAAAAAAATGAGGACGCAGCATGTTTGTAGTGTAATGAACTGCATTTAATCTCAAATAAAGGTTGGGTTTCATGTATCCACTGTAAAAATAGGCCCGTAATTCATATAGCGGATTAAAAAGCAACGGTGATGAATCTTTACTTATGGGTGGACTTTGCAAATCATAAAGTAAAAAATTCTGACGTGGGCAGCACATGACTTTACCTACAGACTCAAATTCATTTCCTCTTTATTTCTTTCATAATTAATTAAATTGAGTGTAATTGTACAAAATAACACTCAAAATTATTTGAAATTACACTGAATTTGCACTTTTAGTTCAATTTTCGTTTTCATTTAGTAACTGGACGCATTTTTAAGGGTGGTGTATCAAATACGCGAAAAAATCTAAAATAAATCGAGAACGAATAGTTCTAGAATAATGGGGATGGTCTTATTCTTTTCATTGTTAAGAATTATGTATGAAGCAAGTATTTAATTGATACATTTGAGCATGGGTAGTTTTTTATCGTAGATTTTGACGAGTTTTGCGGGCCACTTCGTATAAAAAGGCAGGTTCTGCTTTACAGAATCATACCGAAATCTAATCAGCACCGGGGTAACCCATAAGTGATTTATCTACCAAATTTAGGCATTCAATTTTCTAGCTAGAGTGGATACATACGACTTTTGAGAGCCATTTAAAAAAATATATGTTCTTTTATTCCGAATTGTACCATAATCTAATCAGCACCAGAGCTATATATGGCTTACCTCTAAAATGCTATGAAATCTGGTTGTGTTAGAGTGGACACACACATTGTACACACACACATGCATACACACATATACATCACACTAGAATATTATTTCCGTGTTCTAGAGGTCACAAAACGGTTTAAAACTGGACTCCAATCTTTTCTCTATACATTAATGTGTATTGTTGGGAAAGTAAAAAATTGGACAACGCAATTAAAAAAGAACTAACTGTTTTAATTTTTAATTTTTTCAAATCTTATGTAAATTTAGAATTGTTTGAATAACTATTTTTTAATTTCTGATTTTTATTCTCTTAAAATTTTTACTTTCCAAAATTTGTTTCAGACGTCTGGTATACTATTGCGACACGGTCTCCCCTATATCTATAAACAGAAAGAAGTAACTTTTAGATAAAATATGTTATATAAAGAAAAATTATGGTTACAAAAATAGAGAAAACAGCTTAAAACCAGA
Organism: Amaurobius ferox; assembly: GCA_951213105.1. Classification (NCBI taxonomy): domain Eukaryota; kingdom Metazoa; phylum Arthropoda; class Arachnida; order Araneae; family Amaurobiidae; genus Amaurobius; species Amaurobius ferox. The sequence continues at coordinate 51,561,876 of OX578142.1, forward strand.
GTCATGTACGAGAAATAGAGTACAAAATGCCCAGTTTCAAAAGTGTCAATTCATTACAAATAACTATTTTATGAAACTAAAAATATATTTTGTTATTTCAACTCAGTTACTTATTTTAAATCAGTTACTCGTTATAGGCTGATGTGAAACATTGCTTCTTTGGCATATTTCGAATGGGAAAAGGTTGATAAGTGACGATGGTACAAAATAACTACAGGAAAGTTTCGATGTATTTAAAAAAAATTTCGATTTACATTTTTTTGTAATTATTCTCTTTTGATGGAACAATAATTCAGTTTATTACGTCTAAATGGGACCACAAACGATGAAATTATCGACGATGAAATGTTTCTATGTAACAATGTATGCAATCACTCCACTGGGCGAATGTGCGGTCAGTTCAAGAGAAAAGGGCATGCTTTCGCATATCGGATAGGTCGATGCACAGATGTCGCAGATTCAAAATACAATTTTATTATACTTTTCTACCAGGATTGTTTTATAATACATCTTAAAAGGTATACATTATCAGAAGAAAAATTACATATTATATACTGTATTGAGTGCGGCTGATACTGTGGCTGATATTGAGTGTGGCTGATCACGGCAACAACACAACTGAACAATGATGAGTTTTTATACCCTCTGTGGAAAGTCCTGGGAAAAGTACGTAACTCGTAACGTTCTTTGCAAATTTGCAAAATGCGTCAAGTTACCAGAACTTTCAAAAAGTCGCATTGTCGATATTTCAGCATATTTGAAATAATGTCACCTAATGTAACGCCAAAGTCAAGCTACCCAGGCGTTCAAATTACAACAATGGTTTCTGTTACGAATTCATAACCAAATGATATCGCTTCCGTTACGTGCTTCCGTTTCATCCCCGTCACATTTCTTTCATAATAACTTACTTTACTGCGCCTTAAGATATTTTCCACTAAAAGCCTGAAATCTGTATTAAACTTCCCTCATCTCCAATGACTCATTGAAAGTAAAAAAAATGCTAAGTACGCGACAATCGAAATAGTTAAGTGCGAAATATTTAAGTGCAAAATACTTAAGTGCAAAATTAATAAAATCCCATTTTACAAGTAATTAAATTCAAGTAGGAGACTGGTAATTGTACCTCTAAGTAGCATAATTGCTGCGAGGTCATTGTGTTAATTGAAAAAGTGTTCGTATAGCCTCTTAAGCTAACGCTGCAATTACATTCATTCCCGGTCATTGCAGAAACAAAACATATATTTTTTCATCCTTTGTCGAAAATAATTCAAATGGGAAAGTGTTTGTAATTATTTGTAAAAATAGTATAGTTTGAGAAATCGTGGCCTAGTTATTTATTGTTTAAGTGTAAATTCATTGTTTGAATTTAATTTGTACAGCCAGTTCGAGCGAATCATGTATTTTATATTTCTCTAAACTTCAGAATACACACACACAAATTATACAGGGTGTCCTAAAAACATTGACCTCGGCATTTATTCCTTAAATATTAATCTTAGACATATATAATAAATTACAAAGTTGCGTAAAAAAAGTACATAATTTTATGAAATCGATAAACATTTTCAGGGGATTAAATTTGAAGAAATACAAAATTTAAATTTTTATACGGCTTCCATACAAAAATATTTCCAATAAGTAAAATGTGCCCCATATACTAATAAGATGACGTACAAAATTTCAGCATTTAATCATAAAAAGTCCCAGAGATATGTTTACAAAGTTGGTGAGGGATTAATCACAAATTAAAATGTAAATGTTTACAGCAAGAGTGAAAATGACGCAACTCAGAAATGCATCTTTGGCGAATAATATCTGCCTCTTATCTTTAATGGATCTTAGGCATGGTTGGAAAATATTTTGAACAAGCTTTGTAATCTTTGTTTAAAATTATTATTTCTACACAGTATAGATACTTTTGTACCAATAAATAGCAAAATTATTATTTATTTATGTAATCATTGTTTTCTTTGTAATTTGTGTATGAACCCTGAAACACGATCGGAAACCATGATTTTTCCCCTCTGAGAATCCATGTGGATGCATCGAAAAGTGGTTTAAGTCAGCATTTTTGTTTTTTCATATCTCTGGGATATTTTATGATAACATGCTGAAATGCTGTGCATCACCTTATTAGTGTATGGAGCACATTTTACTCATTGAAAATGCTTTTGTACGGGGGTAGTATAAAAATTTGAATTTTGTATTTCTTAAAATTTAATTCCCTTGAAAATTTTAATCGATTTCATAAAATTCTGTACTGTTTTTACGCAACTTTGTAATTTATTATATATGTTTAAGATCAATATTTAAGGTATAAAAGTCGAGGTCAATGTTTTTGGGACACCCTGTATATATTATAGTACTAGCAGCATACCCGTTCTTCGTACGGAGTATATAATATAAAGAAACTTGAAATTCATAATCATGCCCAAATTCTTATAGTATACTAAATGACATGTTTAATCAAAACATTCTGTTAAAATATTTAATATAATGCTCCTAAAAAGAAGTTTAAGAATCTCTGTTCTCGCTATATAAAATTATCTTCATGGACATATCTGAAGAATAAAACATCTTGGACCCCTTATGTAAGCAAATATAAAAAAAAATATGGAATTGAATCAATATATGCAAAATAAAAGCGTTAAAATTGTATGGGACCCGTACTAATTATATACGCGAATATTTGAAAATATAACCTGTATTAGTAGATTACATGTATAAATTGAAAATACCAATAAACCCGTAATCTTTAAATCTGAAGACAGTCATTTATTCCAATATATGTCAAAATTAAAGTGCTAAAATTATATGGGAAGATATACACGTACTACTTATAATGTCCGATTATTAGAAGACGATTACCCGTTTTGCAATATGAGTCACAAATGTTTTTTGGTAAAATACAACAGACGACGTAATAAATTGAATATATAATTAATCCCCTTAATCTTCATACCAGAAGACTGTACTTGATTCCAATATATATGCCAATATATCTGTACTACTTATATTCTCGTAGGTTAGAAGATATACCCGTGCATTCCTAGAAGATTACTCGTACAACGTACAATATGCGTGTGTCAGCAATTTTTGCCGCAATAAAACAATGGCGTAATAACTTAAATATATCAATAATCCCTGAATCAATAATTCCGGAAAATATCAATAATAATAATGTTTAAACCTGAAGAGTATAATTGATATTATCCAGTCCAAAATGAAATGGCAATGAAATTTATTTTATATACATATCTTCATTATTCAAATCGGAAAGGATTTAATAAAAATCGTCTGCCGCATAAACACATTGGATTTAAATCCGTTGCTAAGCGACATGATATCATTTGCTTCAAATAAATTGGTAGAAAAAATATCGTCTAAATAGTTATATTTCTATGGAACATTTGGCGACAGTTTCGTCAAATTAGCGACATTTTAAAAAATCGCCAAATTTATCGCCAAGTAGGACTGTAGAACTGACAATTCCACTTTGCGACAAATTGACGAAATATCATCACAATACTATCCCCTAACAAAAAACAATTAATATCATTTATGTAGCGCAATTTTATCAATTTCAAGATATTTTTATAGATTTGAAAACATTTTTATCAATTTGGTGACATTTTAAAAATTCGCTAAATGTATTACTAAGTAGGATGGTTGGTCTGACAGATAAATGCTAACCAAACATCATTTCAGTACTCTCTTCTAACAAAACAAAAAAAAATTTCATTGATATGTAGAAGACCCAAGCCACACGACCAACCCGAAGGTTTATGGCAGCTGTTTGTGTGTCGTTCATATCAATTTGGCGACATTTCCGTCAATTTGGCAAAGTTTAAGAAAAGTTGTCAAATTAGCGATATCCCTCCAAATTCGTAGCTTTGAATTTGCAGATCTGAATGAAACATTCTTATCCCGTTTCAATATACTAAATGAAAACACTACAATTGTATTAGAAGATATACCCGCTCTACTCTTTTTCTGTTTAAACAATCGGCTATATGAATTTATTGGCTGAACACAATATATGAGTTTAGTAGCTAAATGCGATATAAGCTTGAAAACTCTTTGCCAAAATAAATGAAATTGATGTATGCAGTCAGCAATTAATATAATTAAAAGAAAAATCAAACCGTCCATTCATAAGATATACTTTTATATCCATTTATCCATTTATTTATTATTTAAATCGAAAAAAAATAACAAAAACATTAACAAACACATTTAATTTAATTGCGATGCCGAGCAACATGATATATCCTCCTAAAATGTTAAAATTTATTAACCACTAACAGCACACCCGTTATTCGTACGGAGTGTATAATTTAAAGAAACTTAAAGTTCGCAATCATGTGCAAATTCTGTTAAAATATTAAATTTATTGCTCCTAAAGAGAAGTTTAAGAATATATGTTCTCACTATGCAAAATTATCTTCACGATCAGATCTGAAGAATAAAACATCCTGCCCCCTTTTGTAAGCAAATTTACAGAAGAAAAAATAGGAATTGAATGAATATATGCAACCCCGTACTAATTATATTGTCGCAGATCAGAAAATATGCCAATGTGTTAGTAGAAGATTACCCGTATTACAATATGCGTCTCAAAAATATTTGCCAAAATAAAACAGATGACGTAATAAATTGAAAACATCAATAATATCCGTACTCTTCATACCAGAAGGTCGTAATTGATTCCAATATATGCCAATATATATCAAAACATATGTCAATATACCTGTACTACTTATATTCTCGTAGATTAAAAGATATACACGTGTATTTGTAGAAGATTCGTACAACATACAATATATGAGTTTAAACAATTTTTGTCATAATAAAATAATTGCATAATAACTTGAAAATATCAATAATCCTTGAATCAATAATCCCCGAAAATATAAATAATAATAATTTTTAAACCTGAAGACCGTAATTGATATTATCCAGTCAAAAATGCTATAAGAAAAATCAAATCGTTCTTTTCTAAAATATATTTTTATATCCATTTATTTATTATTCAAATCGAAAAAATAATTATTAAAATTAACAGACAGATTTAATTTAATTGCGTTTCTGAGTAACATGATATAAGATAGAATCTTATAACATGTTAAATATGTCATCTCTTATAACATAAACTGCGAAATTAAATAACGATTTTGATTTCTCTATACTTCTCATTGTTCCGTAAAAGCTTGTTTTAAATAAACCATGAACCATGGAGATAGATTTCCCCTTTAAATCATGTTTCAAACAATACATGTTTTCAGAAAGTGACTAATTAACGCAAACAATCTCCCATCAAACTCAGAGATTAAATTTTAATTCACTTTCAAACGATTTTCAAGCTTTTCGTTTGGATAAACCACGGAGTTAGGGAGTAGAACTCCTAGGAAAAAGTTCCGTTTTTCATTAATATCTCGACAACCCCAGGTCTTAGAAACTCGAAACTTGGACAAAATTTATGGGGGGATATTTCAAGGCTATTCACCAAATTTCATTAAATTCGGTTTAGCCGTTTTTCCGTGATGATGGGACAAACGAAAATTTCGTTTTTTACTAATATCTCGAGAACCACTGGTCGTAGAAACTCAAAACACGGATATAATTTTAAGTGGGGCTATTTCTGGGCTACCCACAAAATTTCATCAAATTCGGTTCAGCCGTTCTCCCGTGATGGTGTGACAAACAGACAGACAGACAGACAGACAGACAGACAGACAGATTTTCATTTTTATTTATATACTAGCAGCATACCTATAATATAAAGAAACTTATAATTCGCAATCATGTGCAAATTCTGTTAAAATATCAAATTTATTGCTCTTAAAGAGAAGTTTATATGTTCTCACTATGCAAAATTATCTTCACGGACAGATCTGAAGAAAAAAACATCCTGTCCCCATTTGTAAGCAAATTTACAAAAAAAAAAAGAGAAATTAAATCAATATATGCAACTCCGTACTACTTATATTGTCGTAGATTAGAAAATATGCCTGTGTGTTAGTAGAAGATTACCCGTATTACAATATGAGACTCAAAAATCTTTGCCAAAATAAAAGAGACGTATTAAATTGAAAATATCAATATTCCCCATACTCCTTATATCAGAGGGTCGTAATTGATTCCAGTATATGCCAATATATATCAAAACATATGCCAATATACCTGTACCACTTATATTCTTGTAGATTAGAAGATATACCCGTGTATTTGTAGAAGATAACTCCAACGTAGAATATATGAGTTTAAACAATTTTTGTCATAATAAAACAATTGCATAATAACTTTAAAATATCAATAATCTCTGAATCAATAATCCTCGAAAATATCAATAATAATAACGTTTACACCTGAAGTCCGTAATTGATATTATCCAGTCAAAAATGCTATGAGAAAAATCAAATCGTTCTTTTCTAAAATATATTTTTATATCCATTTACTTATTATTCAAATCGATAAAATAATAATTAAAACTAACAAACAGATTTAATTTAATTGCATTTCTGAGCAACATGATATAAGATTGAATCTTCTTCATAAACTGCGAAATTAAATAACCATTTTGATTTCTTTATACTTTTCATTGTTCAGTAAAAGCTTATGAAAAATAAACCATGGAGATAGATTTCCATTTAAATCATGTTTCAAACTATTCATGTTTCCAGAAAGTGACTAATTAGCGCCAAAAATCTCCCATCAAACTCAGAGATAAAGTTTTAATTCACTTTCAAACGATTTTCAAGCTTTTCGTTTTGATAAACCACGGAGTTAGAGAGTAGAACTCCTAGGAAAAAGTTTCGTTTTTCATTAATATCTGGACAACCCCTGGTCTTAGATACTCGAAACTTGGGCTAAATTTAAGCGGGGCTATTTCAAGGCTATGCACAAAATTTCATCAAATTCGGTTCAGCCGTTCTCTTGTGATGATGAGACAAACAAAAATTTTGTTTTTTACTAACATCTCAAGAACCACTGATCATAGAAACTCCAAACATGGACTAAATTTTAAGTGGGACTTTTTCCAGGCTACCCACAAAATTTCATCAAATTTGGTTCAGCCGTTCTCCCATGATGACGGGACAGACAAACAGACAGACAAGCAGACAGATTTTCAATTTTATTTATATAGACTAGAAGCATACCCGCTCTTCGTACGGAGTATATAATATAAAGAAACTTAAAATTCACAATCATGTGCAAATTCCTATAGTATACTATATGACATTTTTAATCAAAATATTCTGCTAAAATATTTAACATAATGCTCCTAAAAAGAAGTTAACGAATGTCTGTTCTCGCTATTCAAAATTATCTTCAGATTATATAATTCAGATATATTTTCAGATATATAATTCGCAGATCTAAAGAATAAAACATCCTGGCCTCTTTTGTAAGCAAATTTACAAAAACTATGGAGAGCCAACGGCCGTACCGTGCTGAAAACACCGGTTCTCGCTAGATCACCGAAGTCAGGCAGCATCGGGCGCGCTTAGTACTTGGGTGGTGACCACCTGGGAACACCGAGTGCTGTTAGCACATTTCTGGCGCGGTAGCCCGGTGGTTTGCGCGCGGGATTTGCACGCTGCCACAACTGCTGCCGTGTTCATGCGGAGTACGATTACGTTAAACAAGTGGGTCCGTAAGTCCGAGACGTTGGTGGTAGGGGAAGGATGGTACGGTCCCTGTGGATGCCTCCCCCACTGTATTCCAGTCTAAATTAGGTGGCACTTCCCTGCCGTCCAAAAAGTTACCTTACACCTTTCTGGTAGGTCGGACGGTCTCAACAACAACAACAAAATCTCTGGAATTGAGCCAATATATGCAAAATAAGAGCGTTAAAACTGTATGGGGCCCGTACTACTTATATACGCGAATATTAGAAGATATAATCTGTATTAGTAGGTTACATGTATAAATTGAAAATATCAATAAATCCGTAATCTTTAAACCAGAAGGCAGTAATTGATTCCAATATGTGCCGAAATGAAAGTGCTTAAATTATATGGGAAGATATACCCGTACTACTTATAATGTCGTAGATTAGAAGATATGTCCTAATGTTTGTAAAAGATTACCCGTATTATAATATGAGTCTTAAAAATCTTTGCCAAAATAAACCAGATTAATTAATAAATTAAAAATATCAATAATCCCCGTAATCTTCATACCAGAAGGCCGTACGTGATTCCAATATATGCCAATATATGTTAAAATATATGCCAATATACCTGTACTATTTATATTCCCAGAGATTTGAAGATATAGCCGTGCATTTGTAGAAGATTACTCGTACGACGTACAATATATGAGTTTCAACCATTTTTGCCGCAATGAAACAATGGCATAAGAAATTGAAAATATCAATAATCTCTGAATCAATAATCTCCGAAAACATCAATAATAATAATGTTTAAATCTGAAGATCGTAATTGATATTATCTAGTCAAAAATTTGATGGCAATGAAATTTATTTTATATACATATCTTCATTATTAAAATCGGAAAATATTTAATAAAAATCTTCTTCCTGATAAACACACTGGATTTAAATCCGTTGCTAAGCGACATGTTATGATTTGCTTCAAATAAATTGGTGGTCAAAATATCGTCTGAATGGTAGGTGATAAGTGAACTGTTTTTTCGTGAAGTTAACTTACCACCTACTCATTTATGACTCTGAGGAGTATTTTTATATTCATCCCCCTATTTTGGAGCAATTCAAGTAATTTCAAAGATCATGATGCACAAAACTCATCTTGGAGATACGGTCACATTTTGCCAGGCGCTCCAGAAACTTCCCCTGACCTGAATATCGTCTGAATAATGCGATCTCTAATGAAGGTTTGGCGGCATTTTAAAAAATCGCCAAATTTATCGCCAAGTGGGACTGTAGAACTGACAGTCCCACTTGGCGATAAATTGACGAACCATCATCAAAATATTATCCCCCAAAAAAACACAATTTCATTTATTTAGCGAAATTTTATCAATTTCAAGATATTTTTATGGATTTACAAACATTTTTATCAATTTGGTGATATTTTAAAAATTCGCTAAATGTGTTACTAAATAAGACGGTTGGACTTACAGACAAATGCTAACGAAACACCAGTTCAGTACTTTCTTCTAGCAAAACAAAATAAATTTCATTTATTTACATCGTTTTCATCAATTTGGAGACATTCCAATCAATTTGGCAACATTTAAGAAATTTGCCAAGTTAGCGATATCCAGCCAAATTCGTAGCTCTAAATTTGCAGATCTGAATAAAATATCGTGTTCCAGTTTGTTTATAATAAATGAAAACACTAAAATATTATTAGAAGATATACCCGTTCTATTCTTTTTCTGTTTCAACAATCGGATAATTGAATTTATAGGGTAAACAGAATATATGAGTTTATTAGCTAAACACAATATATAAGCTTGAAACCTCTTTGCCAAAATAACTGAAAGTGATGTACGCAGTTCGCAATTAATATAATTAAAAGAAAAGTCAAACCGTTTTTTTCTAAAATATATTTTTATATTCATCTATTTATTATTCAAATCGAAAAAATAATCATAATCATTAACAGACACATTTAATTTTATTGCGTTGCCGAGCATCATGATATAAGATAAAATCTTCCTCATAAAATGCGAAATTAAATAACCATTTTGATTTCTTTATACTTTTCATCGTTGAGTAAAAGCTTCTGAAAAATATAAGCCATGGAGGTAGATTTTTCCATTTAAATTCATGTTTCAAACAATTCATGCTTTCAGATAGTGACTAATTAGCGCAAAAAATCTCCACCAAACTCGGAAATAAAGTTTTATTTCTCTTTAACGTTTTAAACAAACGATTTTGATCCTTTCCGTTTGGAATAACCACGGAGTTAGAGAGTAGAGCTTCTAGGAAAACAAACGATTTTGATCCTTTCCGTTTGGAATAACCACGGAGTTAGAGAGTAGAGCTTCTAGGAAAACGTTCCGTTTTTCATTAATATCTCAACAACCCCTGGTCTTAGAAACCCGAAACTTGAACAAAATTTATGGGGGGCTATTTTAAGGCTACCCATAAAATTTTATTCAATTCGGTTCAGCCGTTCTCTCGTGATGATGAGACAAACGAAAGTTTCGTTTTTTACTAATATCTCGAGAACCACTGGCCGTAGAAACTCCAAATATAGACTAAATTTTAAGTGGGGCTATTTCCAGGCTACCGACAAAATTTCCTCAAATTCGGTTCAGCCGTTCTCTCGTGATGATGGTACAAAAATCATGTGCAAATTCTGATAAAATATTAAATTTATTGCTCACTAGCAGCATACCCGTTCTTCGTACGGAGTATATAATATAAAGAAACTTGAAATTCATAATCATGCCCAAATTCTTATAGTATACTAAATGACATGTTTAATCAAAATATTCTGTTAAAATATTTAATATAATGCTCCTAAAAAGAAGTTTAAGAATCTCTGTTCTCGCTATATAAAATTATCTTCATGGACATATCTGAAGAATAAAACATCTTGGACCCCTTATGTAAGCAAATATAAAAAAAATATGGAATTGAATCAATATATGCAAAATAAAAGCGTTAAAATTGTATGGGACCCGTACTAATTACATACGCGAATATTAGAAAATATAACCTGTATTAGTAGATTACATGTATAAATTGAAAATACCAATAAACCCGTAATCTTTAAATCTGAAGACAGTCATTTATTCCAATATATGTCAAAATTAAAGTACTAAAATTATATGGGAAGATATACACGTACTACTTATAATGTCCGATTATTAGTAGAAGATTACCCGTTTTGCAATATGAGTCACAAATGTTTTTTGGTAAAATACAACAGACGACGTAATAAATTGAATATATAATTAATCCCCTTAATCTTCATACCAGAAGACTGTACTTGATTCCAATATATATGCCAATATATGTCAAAATATATGCCAATATACCTGTACTACTTATATTCTCGTAGGTTAGAAGATATACCCGTGCATTCCTAGAAGATTACTCGCACAACGTACAATATGCGTGTGTCAGCAATTTTTGCCGCAATAAAACAATGGCGTAATAACTTAAAAATATCAATAATCACTGAATCAATAATTCCGGAAAATATCAATAATAATAATGTTTAAACCTGAAGAGTATAATTGATATTATCCAGTCCAAAATGAAATGGCAATGAAATTTATTTTATATACATATCGTCATTATTCAAATTGGAAAGGATTTAATAAAAATCGTCTGCCGCATAAACACATTGGATTTAAATCCGTTGCTAAGCTACATGATATCATTTGCTTCAAATAAATTGGTAGAAAAAATATCGTCTAAATAGTTATATTTCTATGGAACATTTGGCGACAGTTTCGTCAAATTAGCGACATTTTAAAAAATCGTCAATTTTATCGCCAAATGGGACTGTAGAACTGACAGTTCCACTTTGCGACAAATTGACGAAATATCATCACAATACTATCCCCTAACAAAAAACAATTAATATCATTTATGTAGGGCAATTTTATCAATTTCAAGATATTTTTATAGATTTGAAAACATTTTTATCAATTTGGTGACATTTTAAAAATTCGCTAAATGTATTACTAAGTAGGATGGTTGGTCTGACAGATAAATGCTAACCAAACATCATTTCAGTACTCTCTTCTAACAAAACAAAAAAAAAACATTGATATGTAGAAGACCCAAGCCACACGACCAACCCGAAGGTTTATGGTAACTGTTTGTGTGTCGTTTATATCAATTTGGCGACATTTCCGTCAATTTGGCAAAGTTTAAGAAAAGTTGTCAAATTAGCGATATCCCTCTAAATTCGTAGCTTTGAATTTGCAGATCTGAATAAAACATTCTTATCCCGTTTCAATATACTAAATGAAAGCACTACAATTGTATTAGAAGATATACCCGCTCTACTCTTTTTCTGTTTCAACAATCGGCTATATGAATTTATTGGCTAAACACAATATATGAGTTTAGTAGCTAAATACGATATAAGCTTGAGAACTCTTTGCCAAAATAAATGAAATCGATGTACGCAGTCAGCAATTAATATAATTAAAAGAAAAATCAAACCGTCCATTCATAAGATATACTTTTATATCCATTTATCCATTTATTTATTATTTAAATCGAAAAAAAATAATAAAAACATTAACAAACACATTTAATTTAATCCGTTATTCGTACGGAGTGTATAATTTAAAGAAACTTATAGTTCGCAATCATGTGCAAATTCTGTTAAAATATTAAATTTATTGCTCCTAAAGAGAAGTTTAAGAATATATGTTCTCACTATGCAAAATTATCTTCACGATCAGATCTGAAGAATAAAACATCCTGCTCCCTTTTGTAAGCAAATTTACAGAAGAAAAAATAGGAATTGAATGAATATATGCAACCCCGTACTAATTATATTGTCTCAGATCAGAAAATATGCCAATGTGTTAGTAGAAGATTACCCGTATTACAATATGCTTCTCAAAAATATTTGCCAAAATAAAAGAGATGACGTAATAAATTGAAAACATCAATAATATCCGTACTCTTTATACCAGAAGGTCGTAATTGATTCCAATATATGCCAATATATATAAAAACATATGTCAATATACCTGTACTACTTATATTCTCGTAGATTAAATGATATACACGTGTATTTGTAGTAGATTCGTACAACATACAATATATGAGTTTAAACAATTTTTGTCATAATAAAATAATTGCATAATAACTTGAAAATATCAGTAATCCTTGAATCAATAATTCCCGAAAATATAAATAATAATAATTTTTGAACCTGAAGACCGTAATTGATATTATCCAGTCAAAAATGCTATAAGAAAAATCAAATCGTTCTTTTCTAAAATATATTTTTATATCCATTTATTTATTATTCAAATCGAAAAAATAATTATTAAAATTAACAGACAGATTTAATTTAATTGCGTTTCTGAGTAACATGATATAAGATAGAATCTTATAACATGTTAAATATGTCATGTCTTATAACATAAACTGCGAAATTAAATAACGATTTTGATTTCTCTATACTTCTCATTGTTCCGTAAAAGCTTGTTTTAAATACACCATGAACCATGGAGATAGATTTCCCCTTTAAATCATGTTTCAAACAATACATGTTTTCAGAAAGTGACTAATTAACGCAAACAATCTCCCATCAAACTCAGAGATTAAATTTTAATTCACTTTCAAACGATTTTCAAGCTTTTCGTTTGGATAAACCACGGAGTTAGGGAGTAGAACTCCTAGGAAAAAGTTCCGTTTTTCATTAATATCTCGACAACCCCAGGTCTTAGAAACTCGAAACTTGGACAAAATTTATGGGGGGATATTTCAAGGCTATCCACCAAATTTCATTAAATTCGGTTCGGCCGTTTTTCCGTGATGATGAGACAAACGAAAATTTCGTTTTTTACTAATATCTCGAGAACCACTGGTCGTAAAAACTCAAAACACGGATATAATTTTAAGTGGGGCTATTTCTGGGCTACCCACAAAATTTCATCAAATTCGGTTCAGCCGTTCTCCCGTGATGATGGGACAAACAGACAGACAGACAGACAGACAGACAGACAGACAGACAGACAGACAGATTTTCATTTTTATTTATATAGATATATATATATATATATATATATATAATAATATAATATATATATATATATAATATGTATATATATATATATATAATATTATAATCTTTATATACTAACTAGCAGCATACCCGTTCTTCGTACGGAGTATATAATATAAAGAAACTTGAAATTCATAATCATGCCCAAATTCTTATAGTATACTAAATGACATGTTTAATCAAAATATTCTGTTAAAATATTTAATATAATGCTCCTAAAAAGAAGATTAAGAATCTCTGTTCTCGCTATATAAAATTATCTTCATGGACATATCTGAAGAATAAAACATCTTGGACCCCTTATGTAAGGAAATATAAAAAAAATATGGAATTGAATCAATATATGCAAAATAAAAGCGTTAAAATTGTATGGGACCCGTACTAATTATATACGCGAATATTAGAAAATATAACCTGTATTAGTAGATTACATGTATAAATTGAAAATACCAATAAACCCGTAATCTTTAAATCTGAAGACAGTCATTTATTCCAATATATGTCAAAATTAAAGTGCTAAAATTATATGGGAAGATATACACGTACTACTTATAATGTCCGATTATTAGTAGAAGATTACCCGTTTTGCAATATGAGTCACAAATGTTTTTTGGTAAAATACAACAGACGACGTAATAAATTGAATATATAATTAATCCCCTTAATCTTCATACCAGAAGACTGTACTTGATTCCAATATATATGCCAATATATGTCAAAATATATGCCAATATACCTGTACTACTTATATTCTCGTAGGTTAGAAGATATACCCGTGCATTCCTAGAAGATTACTCGTACAACGTACAAATGCGTGTGTCAGCAATTTTTGCCGCAATAAAACAATGGCGTAATAACTTAAAAATATCAATAATCCCTGAATCAATAATTCCGGAAAATATCAATAATAATAATGTTTAAACCTGAAGAGTATAATTGATATTATCCAGTCCAAAATGAAATGGCAATGAAATTTATTTTATATACATATCTTCATTATTCAAATCGGAAAGGATTTAATAAAAATCGTCTGCCGCATAAACACATTGGATTTAAATCCGTTGCTAAGCGACATGATATCATTTGCTTCAAATAAATTGGTAGAAAAAATATTGTCTAAATAGTTATATTTCTATGGAACATTTGGCGACAGTTTCGTCAAATTAGCGACATTTTAAAAAATCGCCAAATTTATCGCCAAGTGGGACTGTAGAACTGACAGTTCCACTTTGCGACAAATTGACGAAAAACACTAACCTAACAAAAAACAATTAATATCATTTATGTAGCGCAATTTTATCAATTTCAAGATATTTTTATAGATTTGAAAACATTTTTATCAATTTGGTGACATTTTAAAAATTCGCTAAATGTATTACTAAGTAGGATGGTTGGTCTGACAGATAAATGCTAACCAAACATCATTTCAGTACTCTCTTCTAACAAAACAAAAAAAAATTTCATTGATATGTAAAAGACCCAAGCCACACGACCAACCCGAAGGTTTATGGCAGCTGTTTGTGTGTCGTTTATATCAATTTGGCGACATTTCCGTCAATTTGGCAAAGTTTAAGAAAAGTTGTCAAATTAGCGATATCCCTCCAAATTCGTAGCTTTGAATTTGCAGATCTGAATGAAACATTCTTATCCCGTTTCAATATACTAAATGAAAACACTACAATTGTATTAGAAGATATACCCGCTCTACTCTTTTTCTGTTTCAACAATCGGCTATATGAATTTATTGGCTAAACACAATATATGAGTTTAGTAGCTAAATACGATATAAGCTTGAAAACTCTTAGCCAAAACAAATGAAATTGATGTACGCAGTCAGCAATTAATATAATTAAAAGAAAAATCAAACCGTCCGTTCATAAGATATACTTTTATATCCATTTATCCATTTATTTATTATTTAAATCGAAAAAAAAATAATAAAAACATTAACAAACACATTTAATTTAATTGCGATGCCGAGCAACATGATATATCCTCCTAAAATGTTAAAATTTATTAACCACTAACAGCACACCCGTTATTCGTACGGAGTGTATAATTTAAAGAAACTTAAAGTTCGCAATCATGTGCAAATTCTGTTAAAATATTAAATTTATTGCTCCTAAAGAGAAGTTTAAGAATATATGTTCTCACTATGCAAAATTATCTTCACGATCAGATCTGAAGAATAAAACATCCTGCCCCCTTTTGTAAGCAAATTTACAGAAGAAATAATAGGAATTGAATGAATATATGCAACCCCGTACTAATTATATTGTCGCAGATCAGAAAATATGCCAATGTGTTAGTAGAAGATTACCCGTATTACAATATGCGTCTCAAAAATATTTGCCAAAATAAAAGAGATGACGTAATAAATTGAAAACATCAATAATATCCGTACTCTTTATACCAGAAGGTCGTAATTGATTCCAATATATGCCAATATATATCAAAACATATGTCAATATACCTGTACTACTTATATTCTCGTAGATTAAAAGATATACACGTGTATTTGTAGAAGATTCGTACAACATACAATATATGAGTTTAAACAATTTTTGTCGTAATAAAATAATTGCATAATAACTTGAAAATATCAATAATCCTTGAATCAATAATATCCGAAAATATAAATAATAATAATTTTTAAACCTGAAGACCGTAATTGATATTATCCAGTCAAAAATGCTATAAGAAAAATCAAATCGTTCTTTTCTAAAATATATTTTTATATCCATTTATTTATTATTCAAATCGAAAAAATAATTATTAAAATTAACAGACAGATTTAATTTAATTGCGTTTCTGAGTAACATGATATAAGATAGAATCTTATAACATGTTAAATATGTCATGTCTTATAACATAAACTGCGAAATTAAATAACGATTTTGATTTCTCTATACTTCTCATTGTTCCGTAAAAGCTTGTTTTAAATAAACCATGAACCATGGACATAGATTTCCCCTTTAAATCATGTTTCAAACAATTCATGTTTTCAGAAAGTGACTAATTAACGCAAAAAATCTCCCATCAAGCTCAGAGATTAAATTTTAATTCACTTTCAAACGATTTTCAAGCTTTTCGTTTGGATAAACCACGGAGTTAGGGAGTAGAACTCCTAGGAAAAAGTTCCGTTTTTCATTAATATCTCGACAACCCCAGGTCTTAGAAACTCGAAACTTGGACAAAATTTATGGGGGGATATTTCAAGGCAATTCACCAAATTTCATTAAATTCGGTTCAGCCGTTTTTCCGTGATGATGAGACAAACGAAAATTTCGTTTGTTACTAATATCTCGAGAACCACTGGTCGTAGAAACTCAAAACACGAATATAATTTTAAGTGGGGCTATTTCTGGGCTACCCACAAAATTTCATCAAATTCGGTTCAGCCGTTCTCCCGTGATGGTGTGACAAACAGACAGACAGACAGACAGACAGACAGACAGACAGACAGAGAGACAGACAGACAGATTTTCAATTTTATTTATATAGATTGCCAAGTGTCCGTCTGTCTGTCTGTCTGTCTGTCACGCTTTTTTTAGGCACTTCCCGAATAGATAGAGACTTGCAATTTGGTACACGGCTCGGTCGTTCAATAAAACCCCTGGAAAAATCGAATTTTCCGAAAACGTTCTATAGAAGAGGTGCCCCACACCAAAACGTTCGAAAAGTGAAATGATGGGAAAGCATGCTTTGCGATAAGATAGAGACTTCAAATTTGGTGTATGGGTAAACCGTTTGAAAGGAAAAAAAGTGTACAATTTCAGATTTTGAATATGTTCTACTTAAGGGGGTGCCGCACACCAAAATGTTCGATTTACCGAATAAATGAGAAACGGCTACTTTAAAATTTGATAAAGGCTTGAAATTTGGTATATGGGCTAATCATTTGAAGAAAACACCTAAAACAAATATAGTTTTCTTAAATATTCGTTTAGGGGGTGCTCCACACCAAAACGTTCGAAAAGTGAAATGATGGGAAAGTGTGCTTTCCGATAAGATAGAGACTTCAAACTTGGTGTATGGGTAAACCGTTTGAAAGGAAGAAAGTGTACAATTTCAGATTTTCAATATTTTCTACTTAAGGGGGTGCTGCAAACCAAAATGTTCGATTTACCGAATAAATGAGAAACGACCACTTTAAAATTTGATAGAGGCTTGAAATTTGGTATATGGGCTAATCATTTGAAGAAAACACCTAAAATAAATATAGTTTTCTAAAATGTTCGTTTAGGGGGTGCTCCACACCAAAACGTTCGAAAAGTGAAATGATGGGAAAGTGTGCTTTGCGATAAGATAGAGACTTCAAATTTGGTGTATGGGTAAACGTTTGAAAAGAAGAAAGTGTACAATTTCAGATTTTGAATATTTTCAACTTAAGGGAGTGCTGCACACCAAAATGTTCGATTTACCGAATAAATGAGAAACGGCCACATTAAAATTTGATAGAGGCTTAAAATTTTGTATATGGGCTAATCATTTGAAGAAAACACCTGAAACAAATATAGTTTCCTAAAATTTTCTTTTAGGGGGTGCTCCACACCAAAACGTTCGAAAAGTGAAAGGATGGGAAAGTGTGCTTTGCGATAAGATAGAGACTTCAAATTTGGTGTATGGGTAAACCGTTTGAAAGGAAGAAAGTGTACTATTTCAGATTTTCAATAGTTTCTACTTAAGGGGGTGCTGCACACCAAAATGTTCGATTTACCGAATAAATGAGAAACGGCCACTTTAAAATTTGATAGAGGCTTGAAATTTGGTAGATGGGCTAATCATTTGACGAAAACACCCAAAACGAATATAGTTTTTCAAAAATGTTCGTTTAAGGGGGTGCTCCAGAGAAAAATGTTCGAAAAGTGAATTGATAAAAAACCATGCTGCGGAATGAGATAGAGATATCAAATTTGGTGTAAGGGTAGATAGTTTGAAAGGAAGAAAGTGAACAATTTCAGTTTACCAATATTTTCTACTTTGGGGGGGGGGGGGGGGGGTGCCTCACACCAAAATGTTCGATTTTCGGAATAAAGGAGAAACGCCTCTTTTAAAACGTGATAGGAACTTGATATTTGGTATATGGGCGAATCATCTGATAGAAATCACAAAAAGAATAGAGTTTTTCAAAAATGTGTATTTAAGGGGGTGGGTACTCCACACAAAAACATTCGAAAGATAAAATGCTAGAAAAGAATGCTTCGCGATGAGATAGATACTTCAAATTTGGTGTACGGGTAAAATGTTGGAAAGGAAGAAAGTGTGCAATTTCAGTTTTCCAACATTTGTTATTGTAGGGGGGTGCCGCTCACTAAAATATTTGATTTTCCGAACAAATAAAAAACGCCTCCTTTACAATATGATAGAGGAATTTAGTATATGGGCTAACCATTGGACAAAAAAACCAAAGATGAATACAGTTTGACAAAAATGTTCTTTAACGGGGTGCTACACAGAAAACGGTCGAAAGGTGAAGTGATAGAAAAACATGCTTCTCTTCGCGATAGGATAAGGACTTCAAATTTGGCGTACGGGAAGATAGTTTGATAGGAAGAAAGTATGAAATTTCTGATTTCCAATTTTTGTTACTTTAAGGGGTTCCGCACACTAATATGTTCGATTTTCCGATTAAATGGGGTACACTTCCTTTTAAATGTGACAGAGGCTTGATATCTGGTATATGGGCCAATCATCTGATAAAAAAAATAAAAGTCAAACAGAGTTTTTCAAAAATGTTCATTTATGGATGTACTTCACAAAAAAAAGTTCCAAAGGAGAAATAATAATATAAGGGTGCCTCGGGATGAGATAGACTTTAATGTGTTGTACGGGTAGATAATTCGAAAGGAAGAAATGCTCGAATTTAGTTTCCCAATATTTTCTTCTTTAGAGGGTTCTGCACACCAAAATATTCGATTTGTCGAATAAATGTGATACGCGAATTATTAAAAAATTTACATTATTCAGGAGTTGCTTATTGCGAGACCGTTGATTTCCAACGGGTATTCGGCTAGTATATATATATATATCGACCCTGAAAATTATTAGTTTTGTCAGATGTCGGTATGATCGCCCTCAAAGCCACTTCTTTGCTCTAATTACTTCATTATTGTTGTGCAAACGTCATACGTGGACTATTATAATTACCAATTAATGGCCTTTAATACTCAGTCATCAACGAGGAAAGAGTTACGAACAAACGAAATTAGCGATGTGCTATTTGATTCTGAAAATGATTGCTGGATAAGTGATAGTGGAATGGATGATTTAGAATATGAAAAAAACGTGCAAAAATGATAATAAAAATAGATTAATTATCATTATCACGACGAAGATATTTTTATTGAAAAGGATTAAAAAACTTACAACGCTTTGCCGCTCATAAACATGCTTCATTCCATTTTTAAGCTGTAACTTGAAACGATATTTGATATTAAGTACTTTTATTATGTAGGTGTCACAGTTAGTGACCCCTAGCCATTACGAATGCTCGAAACGCGAGTAAAATTGTAAGATTTTTGATATAGACAAAATTTTAATGTTTCATTAATCAAATTGTCTATCAAGTATTATTAGAATTACGCATTTTCTCTAAGCATTTTTCCGTTCCATCTTCCCAAATAGTTCTCATTACTTAACAAAATTTAAGATTATTTTTAAGCAGCGTGCTACGTTTAAAATAACCTACCGTATTGCATCGTTTTACTTCTAACCCTTTTTTATCCCAAGAAAATTAATGGATTCCATTTTCACTGCTTGCCCTTTTAGTCCGCAATCGCAAAACCCACTGTTCTTCCTCTGAAACGAAAGGGTAAACTTTCACTTTTGGGCGTGTCCTTCAAATTTTGACTTAAATTGATCTGTAATAAATATTTAATGATGCATTGTCCCTGTCCATATGCATAGCTCAGTCAAAAATTAGTTAGATAAAGTGCAACTTCGAGAATTTTTGCTGCTATTCAAAAAGGGTTAATCAGTTAAAAACGTGTATGCAACGCTTAAAGTGCATAGGTAAAGTCTCAGACTGAATATAATTCTTTGGGTGTAACAATTTGATTATAAGCCAGAGAGTCGGTATAGTTTATCACAATTTTGCAGACAGTCTGTAAACTTATAAATGGGGTTTTTGTGTGTTTAAAGTGGAGTTAAAATTATTAATTACGCTTAATTCATCTCGGAAAATGTTGAAGTCTGTTTCAAGGTCAGAGTGTACGATCTTAACTTTATGCTTGCAGAACCCATCAAAGAAGGGCGTTCCCAAAGCTAGGATTTCGTCCGCTTACTATATAATCACATAGATCCCTCTAAAACTCTTTGTGAAAAGTTGAAACCCTTGGTGACAAATTTCGCGATTTTTTAAAAATGTAACCAAATTGATGAATATGTCGCCAAATTTATGCAAACGACGCTAAATTAACGAAATTAACGCAAATTAATGAAAACTCAATATCTTGGAAAATTAGGTGACATTTCTTTGATAAGCCCTGTTGCTTTGTGGAAGTTATTAATTTAGTATACTTGATTCAAAATATACTGAGTCACAATTTTCGCACACTTCACACACACAACACACAGAGACAAATATTTTTAAATAAATCTAAAAGATTTTTATAAAAATTGCTTTTAAATTTGTAGAAATGTCAATTTATGATATGGAAGTTTATAGAAGTTGTGATTTTTTTCTCATATGAAAATATTTAAAAAAATCATGACTTTCCTTATATAATGTAATGAATTTACTACTTTTACAGTAAGTAAATAGGTTTTTCTTATAGTAGATACGAATATTCTTTCCAAGACATTGAATTTTCGACAATTAGTCGTCATTTTCATTGATTTAGCGTCATTTTTATCCATTTGGCGAGATTTTCGTTAATTTGGCAACATTTCAAAAAGTCGCCAAGTTGGCGACCAAAGTCGCCAAAATCTCGCCAAGCGTTATGCACTAAGAAATAAGTTATTCTTACAGCCGATAAATGACTATTGTCGTCCAAATACAAAAGTGTTACTCAGAGTATCTTTTTTCATGAATGGAACGAGCTAGATCCACGAGAATGATGTCACCCAATTTATCGCATGGTATTACATATGAAAAGTGAACATGTTTATCAATAGGAAATTTTTTTTTAAATGTACAATATCTCATAAACGGCTCGTGTTAGCGTTCTAAAATTTATGTCAATCGTTTTCAAATGAAAAATTACATAAGAAATGTCTATTTGAGTAACTTTATTAGTGGTTTTCATTTTTTGACGATTTTTTCAAAATTTCATTCGAAAATTCAGGGGGGGTTCTGAACATTCGATTGCGTATAAAAACAATAGGCTTCCAGTGTTTACGG
The DNA here is from genome assembly GCA_951213105.1 of Amaurobius ferox. Lineage (NCBI taxonomy): Eukaryota > Metazoa > Arthropoda > Arachnida > Araneae > Amaurobiidae > Amaurobius > Amaurobius ferox. The sequence continues at coordinate 51,583,926 of OX578142.1, forward strand.
ATTGTGATTTTTGTACCAAATTTGGTTCAAATCGGTCCATTCGTTCGTCAGTTATCGTCTCCACAGTCCCACTGACACACACACACACACATACTTTCACACACACTCACACACACAGACATCACTTCAAAAATGTTTGATTCGTGATCAGGGATGCTTGAAACGTGCTCTCCCGTCGAAAACTCGAATTCGAATTTTCGACCCCGTCACAATACTTTCCTTATACATTATGTATATAAGGAAAGTAAAAAGAAATTTTTCCTTCATACTACAAATATTTAATTACTTTTCATTTTCCCAAACGCTTGCATAGAGATGATGTGTAATTTAAACAATTATGTACTACAGTTCAGTGTAATCAGCACCGCTAAATATATAGTTTTATATTACTTACCTGCTTTATAATGTACACTGTATTAACTCTGTGATTCGACGGTCATATTTTTAGATAGTATTGATCAGAGTTCATTTTAGAAAGGAAACTTGTTTGGTTTCCTTCTGTAGAAGTTTGTGTTAGAAAATGTATTTTATATTTAATGGAATTAACACTTTAAAGGGAAAACTGTTTTAGATATTATAATTCATGTTTATTTTTACTCAAAATACATCTTTTCCTTCAATAGAGGGATTCTCTTCAGCATTTTTAAATTAAATACTTTTTCTATGGGACAATTAACATATATTACGAAAAATGTTCTTTCAATTTATATTATGGAAACTAGCCTTTAAATTTTATTGGTAAAATAATTCAATCATTTTACACATTTAATATTTGCAAATTATTAACGTGCATTCTTTTAATTACAGGTGAGTTTTTCTACTGACTTTTGTTTTCTGATATTATGATACCAATAACCTCAGGTATGTTTTATCGTGAATTATATATTTTACTGCTAAATTTCTTATTTGGTAACAGTCTTACAATCAATGCATAGTTATAAAGCACGTCTCAGAATTTGGATATACTATTATTTTACTCAGACCCTTGTTAAAGAAATGTAAGTCATAACACACTTTAAAAAATAAAATATGTGAGAAACGGATTCAGGAAAAAATATTTCTTACATGAATTTTAAACCGGAAATTTTCAAGTGAAGAATTTTCGAAACAATTATAAATTGATTGTAGAGCAGAAACTTCTGCCCTATATCAAAGTGTTGCATATATGTAAGAAAATGCTCAACGGATTATACATTACCAATCGTGGGTCATGACTTCACTGTCATTGACGCGATGATCAATGAGCACAGAGCATTTTAACGTATAGAACTTTCCTCGTAGAACTATGTATCTATGTATCCAGTGGCCATACAGGGCATTTTTGTAGCTCAGACGACCATTAAAAAATTCTAAGCGTTAAGAATAACAGTGAATATACTTGTGCTCTGTAATAGGACGTTACCTAAAAACAAGAAAGTGCTCAACTGATCATTCATCACCATCCGTGGACTGGTTTGGCCCTCACTGGGTGCGAAGTAAATACTTCTGCCTGAAAAATTCTAGAATCCTTAATTTAAGAAGTTTTGTGCTTATTATCACATCGTCTGCATCGAACTGTCGAGCTGCAATGACCGCGAAACCATGATCCGCGGTTGGAGATGAATTATCTATTAAGCACTTCTTTGCTATTAGTCAATAATCGACTTAAATAGAAATAGTAAAAGCTACGATGCTATTTGAAAAATGAGCAACCACACCTGACGGGACTCTAATCACCTATATACAAACTAAAGCCTCGATGTTTAACTAATTCGTTCATAGGTGCCACTGTGGTATCCAACTAAATGTAAATCTAATAAAAGAATCACAAAGACAAACGTATAGCGGACAGCTGACGGGTTGGGCACAGACGAATTTTAACCCCATTTTTTTTGTCAGTAGAGAAATCTATCTGAGCAGACAAAAATCGACTGATATATATATATATATATATATATATATATATATATATATATATATATATACAAGATTCATATGAAAAAGAGGGGAAATGACCAAATGCAAGGCATAAAATGGTAGAGGGGGATGGCGACCCCTCTTTCCCGTTTAAAAGACTGCTTTTATGCCCGGGCAACACTCACGGTACCAATGCCATGCAGAAGCCATACTTCCGTAAATGTGTCAAATCAAAAACACTCGAAAAAGTGCAAAGAAAACAAATAGGAATCGACCAGGATCGCAAGGGAAAGAATGGAAATGCAGCAAATGCCCCTGTCGGTTAAGATGGAGTGCATCATATATAACAGAAGTCCACGCATGCGCTATTCGTTATTTTCACTTTCATCGTTCTATACCTCTGCCATATCCTTTAAGTAAGCATTTTCTCCCTTTTTTGTATTAAATAGGGAATTATAATAACATTTCAGGAAGCCAATTGGATAATTACGTTTTATTGCCTCCTTCATAATATTCCTATTATGCATGATGCAATCAGACTTGAAAGTATTAATGCGTTGATTTCTTTTGAGGTGACCAATGACGACATTTCTGAAAATGTTTTTGGTCAAATTGGACCTCCAATCAATAATGCGGTTTATTTTTATATTGAAATTGTTTCTCTTGTCATATAAGACGGTATAAGTACCATATCTACTGTCATGTTTTAGTGTGATATCTAGAAAATCAACACTATCTTCCTCCTTACTTATATTCTCAATCAATTCCAGTTCTTTTGGATAAAAAGTAAAATCAAATTGGGGTGTATTCTTATATTGCCCAATAAGGACATCGTCAACGAAACGAAAATATGGCATTTCATGTAATATATGAGTGCCATTTTCAAATTTACACAAGTATAGATCGGCGAGCAGTGATGAACATCCCCCTCCCATCGGAATACCCTTAACCTGTTGAAAATAGTTGGTGCCGTCAAATAAGATGTTTTCAAACAACACAATGCGAATCAAGTCCTCGTATTTTCTGAATGTAATATGCTCTTTTAAGTCATATATTTCATGTAGTTCCTTCAAAATTTCATATAGATTTTCCAGATTGATGTTGTTGAATAAATCACGGAAATCGTAACTTTTGAAACGTATATCCCTGCTATAAAATGGAAGTCGGTTGATGACATCGTAACTATTATTTATCATTACTGTTCCTTGTTTCTTGAGTATAATCATAACATTTTTAAGTATAGTTAAAAGTTTTTCATTTGCAATTGTTAAATAGGATCCACATCCCACTGTCACCGGCCGGAACTTGACTGGATTTTTATGAAGTTTTGGTATGAGTACCAAATATGGAAAGTTAACTGCTTTAAGTTCGATACCAATGCTTTGATACAGAGTTTTAATTTTATTTACCAGACATGTTCCATTTTGTTGTAAAGGGGAGTACATTTGTTTATCAAGATAACTATTTTTTAAAGTATCAACGTAGTATTTTCTGCATGTGAAAGCGTAATTTGATACAACTTTATCCGTATAAGTTATAACATATTTATCTTCATATTTATTGACTGCATTTTGAAGAGAAGGATAATACGTTTTTTTACACAATGTTTTGTAGTGGAGATTGAACATTTTGATAAGGTTGTATTGCCATTCTTTGAAGGCTTGAATTGGCATGCTGTATTTTACGGCGAGTTTATATGTAAATTTCTTCAAATCTTGTTCAAAGTCCTTTTTAATATTTGTGAAATCTTGTATACGAAATTTCGTACCAAGTTGAAGCATAGATTTTAACTTGTGATTATCCAATAGATCCAGGTTTCCAGTGATAATGTGCGCATGATGGGTATCAATATAAGGGCTGTTTTGACAATTACACTCTTCACTTTTATATACATTGATGTTTCTACTTATGCGGTTATAATTAAATATTTTTCTACCATTGGTTTGCACAAATTTATAAATCAGTTTTACTTCTATGTTAGGTATTGGTAAGAGATGTGCCAAGTTTTTTATATATGTCTTGATTGGTAAACCATCATAATTTTTATTTTTGTAGGTTGTAACAAAAGTCTCTGTTGTAGTAGTTTTCTTCTGTGGAGAGGATTTCAATACTATGTTTAATGTACTGGCTTTTAGTTTAAGTAAATCCATCATAATAGCGTAGTTTGTACATGCATTTTCATTATTATTACCAGTTAGTTGTTTTTCGAGTTGATACACTTTCAAATAACACCAGATGCGTTGAATATAACGTTTTCTTATACTAAATATAAGATTTTTGATCCAGCCGGGTTTTATTATTATTCCTGCACACACTGTTTTCATGAACGTTTCGATCTTTTCAAGAGTTTCTTTATAACTGAAATATTTCCTTTTTCTTGTTCCCCTTTGCCATCTCTTTTTTATAGCAGGATGGATATCTTGTAATACAGGGTTACGTTTTTCATTTTTACAAGATTCCAAATTATAATTGTCATTAAATATGATCGTATTGAGTCCATACGGAAAAGCTGTTCCATATTGTTGGATGTGTGTATTTTCCCACCAAAGTCTTTCTGACAGTTTGGGTACAACATCGATGATTGTAACAATTATTTGTGAAAAATCATGGTTTCTATAATGACGGAGTTCCAAATTGGTGATAGTTGCATCAGCGAGAAGAGATTTGCCAATTTGACTTCGATGTAAGTTGATTCGCAAATGCAAACGATTTTTGGTTTGTCCGATATATTTTGCTTGGCATGTTTGGCAAGTAATACAGTAGATGACATTATAGGTTTTACAGAATGTACCGTAACTGGGATCTTGAGCAGATATTTGGAGAGGGTCTGCCACTGGGCAGAGTTTACATCGATGAGATTGGCATTTTTTAAACTTGAAATTACGTATTCTATTAAAATAATGACGATATGAATATTTAAAAAAGGGTGATCCATTTAGATTAAGGATCGAGTCGGTAGAACAATGAGAAACATTACAGACGCTATTTATATTTGTCACAGAGTTTGCAATAGCATGTTGCACAGGCTTGAAATATTTCTTTATGTTAGGCATCATATATAAAGCATGAGGGTAACTGGTTATCGATAATACTACTACCCTGTATTGTTGTATTACCGGGCATATACTTTATAACAGTATAATTGCCAGTCGCTATATAATATAGTTGTATTCATTCATAAAGTATAATTTCAACAGTTTATATCTCTTATTGAGGAGTAAATGTAAAACGTAGTTGTTTTTCACTAGATCCACCATCTTGCTCATTAAAGCTGTGGAGAAAGTATAAAATATACATTAAAAGCTGTATCTTCATAAAGCATATAAGAATGGCCTGGATGTGCGAATGCATGACTCAGTGACTTTTAGAACATTTTTAACTTTTTTTTTGGATTTTATATAAATATCATTTCATTGAAATACGTCATTTATAAAATGGACGTAGATAGGTATTGTCCGTGTTAGATAACTTAAAACACAATAAAACACATAAATACTATAAAACACTTAAAAGGCAAATGCTACCTTGTTAAAAACATGCTAAATGAGTTACAATTCATGATATAACAAAACAACATGGAATCAAAATAACACAACATACCATAGTGCGTCCCCAATTTTAACCTAAATGCCGATCCAACAACACACGGAAGACCACCACAGCACGTGTATGGTCCGAGAAGTAACCCAGGTCATAAATCATCAAACAAGAAAAACGAGACGATATATCCGCGCAATGCTGCAAGACACAGAGTCCCTATATATATAGCATAGTAAATATATTAAAATAAAATTATTTCACAGTTATCCACATTTATCCACAGTTATCCAATAAAGTGCAACTTCGAGAATTTTTGCTGCTATTCAAAAAGGGTTAATCAGTTAAAAACGTGTATGCAACGCTTAAAGTGCATAGGTAAAGTCTCAGACTGAATATAATTCTTTGGGTGTAACAATTTGATTATAAGCCAGAGAGTCGGTATAGTTTATCACAATTTTGCAGACAGTCTGTAAACTTATAAATGGGGTTTTTGTGTGTTTAAAGTGGAGTTAAAATTATTAATTACGCTTAATTCATCTCGGAAAATGTTGAAGTCTGTTTCAAGGTCAGAGTGTACGATCTTAACTTTATGCTTGCAGAACCCATCAAAGAAGGGCGTTCCCAAAGCTAGGATTTCGTCCGCTTACTATATAATCACATAGATCCCTCTAAAACTCTTTGTGAAAAGTTGAAACCCTTGGTGACAAATTTCGCGATTTTTTAAAAATGTAACCAAATTGATGAATATGTCGCCAAATTTATGCAAACGACGCTAAATTAACGAAATTAACGCAAATTAATGAAAACTCAATATCTTGGAAAATTAGGTGACATTTCTTTGATAAGCCCTGTTGCTTTGTGGAAGTTATTAATTTAGTATACTTGATTCAAAATATACTGAGTCACAATTTTCGCACACTTCACACACACAACACACAGAGACAAATATTTTTAAATAAATCTAAAAGATTTTTATAAAAATTGCTTTTAAATTTGTAGAAATGTCAATTTATGATATGGAAGTTTATAGAAGTTGTGATTTTTTTCTCATATGAAAATATTTAAAAAAATCATGACTTTCCTTATATAATGTAATGAATTTACTACTTTTACAGTAAGTAAATAGGTTTTTCTTATAGTAGATACGAATATTCTTTCCAAGACATTGAATTTTCGACAATTAGTCGTCATTTTCATTGATTTAGCGTCATTTTTATCCATTTGGCGAGATTTTCGTTAATTTGGCAACATTTCAAAAAGTCGCCAAGTTGGCGACCAAAGTCGCCAAAATCTCGCCAAGCGTTATGCACTAAGAAATAAGTTATTCTTACAGCCGATAAATGACTATTGTCGTCCAAATACAAAAGTGTTACTCAGAGTATCTTTTTTCATGAATGGAACGAGCTAGATCCACGAGAATGATGTCACCCAATTTATCGCATGGTATTACATATGAAAAGTGAACATGTTTATCAATAGGAAATTTTTTTTTAAATGTACAATATCTCATAAACGGCTCGTGTTAGCGTTCTAAAATTTATGTCAATCGTTTTCAAATGAAAAATTACATAAGAAATGTCTATTTGAGTAACTTTATTAGTGGTTTTCATTTTTTGACGATTTTTTCAAAATTTCATTCGAAAATTCAGGGGGGGTTCTGAACATTCGATTGCGTATAAAAACAATAGGCTTCCAGTGTTTACGGATTGTGATTTTTGTACCAAATTTGGTTCAAATCGGTCCATTCGTTCGTCAGTTATCGTCTCCACAGTCCCACTGACACACACACACACACATACTTTCACACACACTCACACACACAGACATCACTTCAAAAATGTTTGATTCGTGATCAGGGATGCTTGAAACGTGCTCTCCCGTCGAAAACTCGAATTCGAATTTTCGACCCCGTCACAATACTTTCCTTATACATTATGTATATAAGGAAAGTAAAAAGAAATTTTTCCTTCATACTACAAATATTTAATTACTTTTCATTTTCCCAAACGCTTGCATAGAGATGATGTGTAATTTAAACAATTATGTACTACAGTTCAGTGTAATCAGCACCGCTAAATATATAGTTTTATATTACTTACCTGCTTTATAATGTACACTGTATTAACTCTGTGATTCGACGGTCATATTTTTAGATAGTATTGATCAGAGTTCATTTTAGAAAGGAAACTTGTTTGGTTTCCTTCTGTAGAAGTTTGTGTTAGAAAATGTATTTTATATTTAATGGAATTAACACTTTAAAGGGAAAACTGTTTTAGATATTATAATTCATGTTTATTTTTACTCAAAATACATCTTTTCCTTCAATAGAGGGATTCTCTTCAGCATTTTTAAATTAAATACTTTTTCTATGGGACAATTAACATATATTACGAAAAATGTTCTTTCAATTTATATTATGGAAACTAGCCTTTAAATTTTATTGGTAAAATAATTCAATCATTTTACACATTTAATATTTGCAAATTATTAACGTGCATTCTTTTAATTACAGGTGAGTTTTTCTACTGACTTTTGTTTTCTGATATTATGATACCAATAACCTCAGGTATGTTTTATCGTGAATTATATATTTTACTGCTAAATTTCTTATTTGGTAACAGTCTTACAATCAATGCATAGTTATAAAGCACGTCTCAGAATTTGGATATACTATTATTTTACTCAGACCCTTGTTAAAGAAATGTAAGTCATAACACACTTTAAAAAATAAAATATGTGAGAAACGGATTCAGGAAAAAATATTTCTTACATGAATTTTAAACCGGAAATTTTCAAGTGAAGAATTTTCGAAACAATTATAAATTGATTGTAGAGCAGAAACTTCTGCCCTATATCAAAGTGTTGCATATATGTAAGAAAATGCTCAACGGATTATACATTACCAATCGTGGGTCATGACTTCACTGTCATTGACGCGATGATCAATGAGCACAGAGCATTTTAACGTATAGAACTTTCCTCGTAGAACTATGTATCTATGTATCCAGTGGCCATACAGGGCATTTTTGTAGCTCAGACGACCATTAAAAAATTCTAAGCGTTAAGAATAACAGTGAATATACTTGTGCTCTGTAATAGGACGTTACCTAAAAACAAGAAAGTGCTCAACTGATCATTCATCACCATCCGTGGACTGGTTTGGCCCTCACTGGGTGCGAAGTAAATACTTCTGCCTGAAAAATTCTAGAATCCTTAATTTAAGAAGTTTTGTGCTTATTATCACATCGTCTGCATCGAACTGTCGAGCTGCAATGACCGCGAAACCATGATCCGCGGTTGGAGATGAATTATCTATTAAGCACTTCTTTGCTATTAGTCAATAATCGACTTAAATAGAAATAGTAAAAGCTACGATGCTATTTGAAAAATGAGCAACCACACCTGACGGGACTCTAATCACCTATATACAAACTAAAGCCTCGATGTTTAACTAATTCGTTCATAGGTGCCACTGTGGTATCCAACTAAATGTAAATCTAATAAAAGAATCACAAAGACAAACGTATAGCGGACAGCTGACGGGTTGGGCACAGACGAATTTTAACCCCATTTTTTTTGTCAGTAGAGAAATCTATCTGAGCAGACAAAAATCGACTGATATATATATATATATATATATATATATATATATATATATATATATATAATATGCGTGTGTGTGTGGTAAAGTTAATGATCTACAGTACTGGTTTTCAGTGATAGTACTACTAACACTACTCCTTTCCGTAATAATAAGCTGCGTAAGTACGTTTGAAATCATCCAGATACAGTACATTATAAAGTAGGAGGTAACCTTCTTATTTAATAAATAAAGACGACCGAGAAATTGGGTACAGAGTTACTTTAGGACTCGAATAGGTGCACCTCGGCTTTTTTTTTAATTTGAAATTAGTGTTTCAGTTATTTTATGTTTTAGCCCGATTTACAACAATTTTGGCCGATATTCACACGAATCGATTTTTATGGATCTAAAATACTGTCATAAAATTTCCATCTTGACACCGATCGGAAAGATCGAAAAATATTATTTCAAAAAAACCGTGAATGGAATTTATACGATTATTAGACGAATTTTAGTGAATTCAAAAATATATGCATTTCGTGCATTTTAAACCTTTCCGATTTTCATATTACGATATATAGAAATTGACTTGCCATCTATTGATCATTTTTCTTCAGTCCTTGCTTTAAATATCACAGATTACTCCGAAAAAAATTTCATAAACCCATTCGTTGATTAATTATAATTTTTTTGCCCATGGTATGCCTTTTCAGGTAAACGGACCCCGCTATTGCCGGAGCTCTTCTGCCAATTGAAGCCAATCCCCACACGACAGAGGGAATCGTACTCTTTTGATGGAGCTGTTGTACTCATTGAAGCCAATCCTCATGGCCCGGAGACTTTTCGTGGGGTTTAAATCTCTCCGATGTTCTTCGAACTAATTGAAGTTCGGTGGTCCGGGCTGCTTTAAGGCAGGACTGCACATACTCTTAAAGCCTGTCTTTATTCATTTCTGTGTAATTCTTACTGAGGTTTAGACTATGCGTACATTTAGATCTGATTTCGCATTTTTCTTCGCTTTTCATGAGAGATCAAAATGGGTTTTTAGTCCATGTTAAATTTAGTCCATGTGTCCAAATTTAGTCCATGTTTCCTGTTTTAGGACCACGGGTTGCTTAGATATTACTTAAAAACGCACAATGAAACATTCCATAGAGGTAGTATTAAGCAGACGACATGTTTTCCATCAATTTATTTGAAGAAAATTATATCATATCGCTCGGTAACGAACTTTGTAATCCAATGTGTTTATGCGGCAGCCGATTTTTATTAAATCTTTTCCGATTTAAATTATAAAGATAATGTATATAAAATAAATTTCATCGATATTGCATTTTTGACTGGATTATATCAATTACGGTCTTCAGATTTAAACATTTATTTTTGGGGATTATTAATCTTTTCAAATTATTACGTCATTGTTTAATTTCGGCAAAAATTTTTGAAACTCATATATTGTACGTAGTACGGGCAATGTTCTGCAAATGCACGGGTCTTTTAATCTAAGAGAATATAAGTAGTTCAGGTATATTGGCATATATTTCGACATATATTGTCAAATATTGGAATCAATTACGGTCTTCTCGTTTAAAGATTACAGGGGTTATTGATATTTTCTATTTATTACGTCATCTGTTTTATTTTGCAAATATTTTTGAAACTCATATTGTAGTACGGTAATATTTTACTAACATACGGGTATGTCTTCTAATTTACGACAATAAGTAGTACAGATGAATACCATACAATTTTAGTGCTTTTATTTTGCATATATTGATTCAATTTGATATATTTTGTGCATTTGTTTACAATTCTTCAGATCTGCCCGTAAAGATAATTTTGTATAGGGAGAACAGAGATACTTAAACTTCTTTTCAGGAGCATTAAATTAAATATTTTAATAGAATATTTCGATTAACAATGTCATTTATTATACTATAGGAATTTGCACATGATTATGAATTTTCTAAGTTTCTTTATATTATATACTCCGTACGAAGAACGTGTATATTGCTAGTTATATAATAAAATTTATTAGTCAGCCTTTTACAAAGTCAAAAGAAATAGCCTTCTTCAAGATAAGCAAGAGGCGCAACCTCACTTATTTGAACAAGTTCGGCAACTTCTGTAGAATAGCAAACCTGATTGAATGTAGGAGAAAAATTACCATCGTCGCGAGAAGAAATGAAAGGGGTAAAATCAAGGAGGCAGGAAAATAAGTAGCAGGATACTAAGAATAAATGTAGAATATCACGGATTAGCAGAAAATAAAGAATGGACAGTAAAATATAAAGGCAGTAACAGAAAGGATAGCAGAGAGAATAGAAACAACTAAATAATGAGTAAGCTTAGTAAAGCGAGAGCACGAGAACATGATATGTTTAACGCAGCCGTAAAAAGTTAAATAAAAAAGTACTTAGAAAATAATTGAAAACGACACCAAAGCAATTGGAAAAATCAGATATAAAAGTGAAAACAAAAATGGAGGAACCAACTGGTTTCGGAGGTTGTTTGGGCTAACTTCGTTAAATCAAATTGCGTAAAAACTCACTTAATGATAAAGATAACAAATATAGCAAAAAGAAATGAAATTGGGAATCACATTGAAATGAATCGAAAAATGAGGAACGGCACCTGCCAGGATTTAATTAGCCACACATAAATACATTTTTAAGCTTCATTTAGTTTTCTGTTACATTTTGGCTTCTGGATTAAACTGATAAATGAAAGTAAAGCTTCACAGAGAAAACCAATGATTTTTGAAACAATCTCATAGTAGGAATTTCTTGCAAAAAAAAAATAAATAAATATCGATTTTGATTTTCGCACTAGTATATAGTGAATGTTTTGAAACTAACTATGTGTGTTATTCTACTTAACGCAGATGTTAAATTTGATAAGTGAGGTTGCACCTCTTGATTGTCCTGTAGAAGATATTTTGTCTTTGAAACTGGTTGACACCTAAATCTTATTGTATGATGTGTTTATACTAAGATATTCTATTAATATAGTTTTTAAACAGCAGTTTTGAGTGCTTTTTGGCAGGTAATTATGCAAAATACTAGCGAGCGTACTTGAATTTGTTCGAACCATTAAACTTCGAGCCTCGGCGTTTAAACGCTTGGACTGGAAACAATATCATAGTATCAAATTTCTCAACTCAGAATAGGGTTTGCTTGAAGAAGATACTTCCATTATAGAAAACAATATCCATTGACCGATTTCGTACTTATTATGCTCTCATCAATATGGAATAGCCCTTAACTGCAAAGGCAGCAAAAAAACTTGCTGTAAGCCACAATTTTACGAATTTTAGTGGAAACTGACAATTGCAAAGGCGAATGAAACTTCGTGTAGTCCGAGCCGCAATTTGCGAACTTCAGCAGGAACTGACAATTGCAGAGGCCAATGCAATTTCGTGTAGTCTAAGCTAAATTATCAATGTATTTTATGCGGACTACTCGAAAAGACTGCAATTATCAGTTCCCACTGAAGTTCGCACAATAGTGGCAAATAGTAAGTTTGCTTGCTGACATTGCCGTAACGGTTATTTCATGCTGATGAGCGCATAATAAGCACGAAACCGGTCCATGGATACTGTTTTCTGCACTGGGAGTGTATTCCTTATTTTCGGGAACGCTATTTTGGGGAGCGCTCAAAATCACAAGAACTCCCCTTTTCTGGCGGTTTGTGATTTTGTGGGTTTAATTGGTTGCTAACGTTGTCCTTTTTTTTTGCAAACGAGCCGAATAAAGATATTTTATTAACAGGGTAGCAATTCTCTGTGAAAAATTTAAAAATAAAAATTGAGTTTCACTTGATACTTTTCCGCTGAAAAGACTGAAAGTGAAATAATTTATTATTCATTCTACTCCACACCTTTCCCTTCAAATATTTAGTTCTGGCGAAAGCCACATTTCATTAAAAGAATCTCCGTGATAATTGTATTTAGTCAGAGAAATTTTGTAAAAGAGGAAAAAGAACCCGGTGTAAAAAGTAGTGTCATTAAGCGTTGCACTAAAATGAATTCAAGCGTTTTTAATGCAGTTATTAACGAAAGAAGCATTTTATGAAATTGGATATTGAAAGAATAGAGTTAGTTTGGCATTTACATTTTTGCAGATAATTTTCATTTGAAAAAAAATGCTAGAATACTTTTTATTTTGCTTGCAAAAATAATTGTATCTTTGATTTGAAATATATATTTAGAAATATGGATTTTAACTCTAGTTTATAATGAATTATTTTTACTTTTCCTACATCTATCTATATAAATAAAATTGAAAGTCTGTCCTGGTGTTTATTTGTGTGTTTATTTGTTACATCATCACAGAAAAAAGGCTGAACCGAATTGGATGAAAATTTCGGGGTAGACTTCGAATAGCCCCACTTAAAATTTAGTCCATGTTTCTACGATCAGGTGTGCCGATCCGGTGGTTAAAAGGTCAGGGGCATGCGTTTCCGTCTGATCGCTGGATTGCCGGGTTGCGGGTTCGAATCCCGCCAGCGAGCATGGATGTTGTCATGTCGAAGCCAAGTCAGACTTCCGCTCTTCGGGGAGCCTCTATAAAAGTGAAGCTGCAAATCTTCTCCCCTTCGCCATGGAATACCCTGGAGAGTCTTGTGGACGTGGTGCGTAGGCGCCCCTTCACCACGGGGGAATTATTAACGAAAGAACGATCAAGGGTTGTCTAGATATCAATTAAAAACGTACAATTAAAACTTCCATACAGATAGCATTATGCAGACGATATTTTCCACCAATTTATTGGAAGAAAATTATATCATGTCGCTTAGCAACGGATTTATATGCAATGTGTTTATGCGGTAGACGATTTTTATTAAATTATTTTCGATTTAAATAACGAAGATATGTATATAAAATAAATTTCATCGATATTGTATATTTGACTGGGTTATATCAATTACGGTCTTCAGGTTTAAACATTATTACTATTAATATTTTCAGGGATTATTGTTTCGGGGATTATTGATATTTTCAATTTATTACGTCATTGTTTTATTTTAGCAAAGATTGTTGAAACTCATATATTGTACGTAGTACGAGAAATCTTCTACAAATGCACGGGTATATCTTCTAATCTACGAGAATATAAGTAGTACGGATATATCTTCCCATACAATTTTAGAGCTTTCATTGTGGCATATATTGGAATTAATTACGTCTTTCAGGTTTAAAGATTACGAGATTATTGAAAAATATCGGATAATTGATAAAGATTACAGGAGTATTGAATTTAATACGTTATCTGTTTATTTTGTCAAAAATGTTAGAAACTCAGTTGTTGTACATGTAATCTTCTACTAATATACGGGTATATCTTCAAATATTAACGAATTTAAGTAGTACAATTTTAGCGCTCTTATTTTGCATATATAGATTCAATTTCATATTTTTGTACATTTGTTTACAAGCGAGACTAGGATATTTTATTCTTCAAATCTTTTTTTCTTCTTCAAAAAGAAAATTTTGCATAGCGAGAACAGAGATCCTTAAACTTCATTTTAGGAGAATTAAATTAAATATTTTAATAGAATATTTTGATTAACAATGTCATTTAGTATTCTATATGAATTTGCACATGACTGTGAATTTTAAGTTTCTTTATATTATATACTCCGTACGAAGAACGGGGAATACTTCTAGTTATAGTGTAACGAAAAAGGAAAGTATTGAGAGGGGGTCGAAAATTCGAATTCGAGTTTTCTACAAAAGAGCACGTCTCAAGCATCCCTGAACTTGAATAGAGCATTTTTGAGATGATGCCTGTGTGTGTGTATGCATGTTAGTGGGTGTATATGTATGTTAGAGTGTGTGTATGTATTAATGTACGTATGTTAGTGTGTGCGTCTGTGAGCGCGATGTAACGAACGAATGAGAAGTTTCGAAAATAATTTTGTATGATTATTACGATCAGTGAATACTGGATCTTTATTGCTTTTAAATGCAATCAGTGGTTTGGTACATCTTCTATTTTTGTATGTATTTTTGAAAATATCATAAAATATCAGAGCTTTTAATGATAAATAAAAAATCTTTACCGGTGTAATTTAGATGAAGAATGATTTAAATTTTAGTCGGCTAGCATGAATCGTTTTGTAGTTAATATGAATCGTTTTCAATCTAGCATGAATCGAGATATTCCATGATTTTTATCGACTAGTTGATTTTTTTTTTTTTTTTTTTTTTTTTTTTTTTCTTTTTCTTTTTGTAAATCAGCACTTTTAATACTGGTAAATAAATAAGCATTTCAGATACAAGTTTTTCATTCGAAAACGAATGTCGCTAAATTTAAATTCTAAGATAAACCGTTTTATAGTTATTACACGTTTAAAAAATAATATAAATAAAAGAAATTACATAAAATTAAAAAAATATATAGTAAATAGTATCCAATAGTCTCAATTTTCATATGTAATACTATGCGGCAAATCTGTTTGTCAGCATAATTTCTCAGCATGATTCTCGAGGATTTAGTTCACTCTATTCATGAGATAAGTTACATTCTGTACACTAAAGAATTTGACAATAGTCATTTGTTTCGCGGTACACAGGTTACTGCATTTTGACGAGGATTTTCAGCGTGAATAAGAATACATTCTGTTTGGACAAAAATTAATCGTCCAAAAGCGCCCAATTATAATTAGAGTTAGTTTAAGTTTTTGCATTATGGAGGGAACGTGTAAAGAGCCTTGATACCTTAAACGGGAATCAAAGTACTGATCTTCTTACTGGCCAGCCGACGTTCCACCGTTGAGCTAGAAGGACGGAGTTGCAAGCTTTTATTTTTGGAGTGGACTCTGTCCTCTCCAAAAATCCTCTCATTCTCTGTCCTCTTATGTCAGATTCACGTGAAACTGATAATCTGACTGACCACCTACTGCTTTTTTTTATCTCAGGTTAGCCTCTTGATGCTATTTTTATCCTCCAGGTTAGCCTCTTGATGCTATTTTTATCCTCCAGGTTAGCCTCTTGATGCTATTTTTATCCTCCAGGTTAGCCTCTTGATGCTATTTTTATCCTCCAAGTTAGCCTCTTGATGCTAATTTTATCCTCCAGGTTTGCCTCTTGATGGTATTTTTATCCTCCAGGTTAGCCTCTTGATGCTATTTTTATCCTCCAGGTTAGCCTCTTGATACTATTTTTATCCTCCAGGTTAGCCTCTTGATGCTATTTTTATCCTCCAGGTTAGCCTCTTGATGCTATTTTTATCCTCCAGGTTAGCCTCTTGATGGTATTTTTATCCTCCAGGTTAGTCTCTTGATGCTATTTTTATCCTCCAGGTTAGCCTCTTGATGCTATTTTTATCCTCCAGGTTAGCTTCCAACATCTTTGCACTAACCTACAGGGTTGATTTGTTTGCCTTGCTGCCCGAACCGGTAATCGAACCCTGGATCTCCGAACTGGCCAGCCGACACTCTACCGTTGAGCTACTGGGAGGAAATTGCAAGCTCTTATCGTCGAAGTGGGCTGTGCACTACCTCCAGCTATTTTTACCTCATATTAGTCTTCTACTGCTACATTTATTCCCAAATTTATCTTTCTGCGTGGTCGTTGAGCTCCTAATTAGAAATCATCGCTCATACCAGAGTCCGCAGAATTCCTGCTAGTCGTACAACGGCT